>CM068298.1:59915630-60114657 GCA_034768395.1 Linum lewisii
CAGAATCTAATCTAGGTGATCAATCCAGACAAGAAACATGAACAATGAAGAACAAATCAAACATGAATGAGAAACTGATTAAACTTCGAATCTAATCACCGCCGATCCGTGACCGCTTTAAAGCCCTGGGTCACTTAGGGTTCATCTAGTCTAAGCTCTAACGAGTTTAGCTACTCATGATCATTACAAAAGAAACAAAGACAAAGAAAGAGTTCATCATTCAGAGGAAGAACAGAAAAGAATCTGAAAAACCTAATTTAGACGACTCTGACAGACTTCGATCTTCGGTAGATTACACTCCTAGCTCCGGTTCTCCGAGATGGAAGGGATGGCGTCACGATCTCTATCCGGCTCTTCGAACTCCAACTCTTCGCTCCAGAACTTGAGAGAATTCTCTGAATTCTGATCTCGAAAGGTTGTATTATGATTAATTATGATTGTATATTCTTTTTGGGCCACGGGTTAAGTATTTATACTTAACCCTAATCAACCGGATTCCTCTTATTATTTTCGCCGAAATTCTTAAGGAATTTTCGGCAAAAATTCCTTTGTGAATGAAGGCTCCGCTGGCTGATCTCTCTGCCTTGTATTTTCGGACCGAGCACTTAATTGGTTTCGCCGAAAATCTCCTTCACTTGGCGTCAGTTGATTTGCACTATTGTTTTCGCCGAAGACATAAGCTTATTTTCGCCGAAGGTGTAAGTGTGAATGGGCAGACTTTCGGTTTGACTTGATCGGCTCCTTGGATCAATTCCGGTTTGATTCCTCGAGGTTCCAACGCTTTAGACACGTCCATGGTTACTTTATTTGACGCCAAAAACCTGTGCTAACACAAAAACACTAGAAAACCATCAATAGACCCGAAACGGGCCAAGGTAACACAAATGGCATGAGATAGGGCAATCGATTGAATATTCGTTATTCTACCCTAAAAACCATGTCTTAAGCAAAGAAATGTCGCTTAAATGAGGCTGATAATCACGTCAAATCGAGTGTCATCAAATACCCCACACTTAAGCTTTTGCTTGTCCTCAAGCAAACTGAATAGAAATGCTCATGTTCATAAATGATAAGATCGATTAAATTGGAGCTCAATCAAACACAATGAATTATTAGGCAGATCGATCCTAGAACAAGAAACCTAACCTGCATACAGATCAGCCAAACTACCTGGTCTCACTAATAAACTGCACACGACAAGTAATTAGCAACCAATTATGTACGAATTTGACCTGACCGACCAGACTCCTCACACAGGATAAATATAGTACAATGGGAACTCTCACTCTCTGTGTTTAAGGACGTGTTTCTGCTCTCGATCATTTTCTGTTACCGAATTCTGTCATAGGTTTGCATTTCGACCACATCTCCACCACTTTGACAACACAGTATCTAGTCAAGAAGGACTTCCCTGCTAGGACCGTAATGAAATCTACACTATTCGGGTTTATAATGAGATGGATGATGGGAATGAATGATGATGGCTTTGTGCGGCGTAGCTTTCGACTAACTTCCCTCGAATCTAATCTATGGCTTCCTACCGTCTAACCAAACACGGGTGGAATGATGAACGCTCGTCCTATGATACCCTCAAGCAACCTAGCACTTATTCTTTTTCTTTTCACAAACACATTTTTTTTTCTTTTTTCTTTTGAACTTTTCTTTTGACTTCGTTCTTCCATTTGTAGGGAGAAGAACGTATTATTGAACAATACTTTGAAACTTTTCTTATTTTTCTGATTTTTCTGCTTCTCTTTTTTTTTTCTTTTTCAGAAGCTTGCTTCTTTTCTTTCTTTCTATTTTTTTTCTTTTGTGCCGATTTTCTTTTAGTTGCTAGAGGGGTTTACACGTCTGGACATATTAGCTAAGACCACCTGTTTAATGGCTATAGGCAGGTTACCACAAACCGACTTCCGGTAGGTCAATCTAGAACTACAACCACAGGGATCAACGAGGAATGAAAGAATGGGAAATGGCTGTAATGTATTATCGAACCGAAAGAACAGGCCAAGCTCAAGGGTCTAAACCTAGTGGATTTATCGTTTGGTAGGCTATCTGGCTTAGTAGCTGAATCTAGGTGCCCCTATCCTTCTAGAAACTCGTGTCATCGTGTGGTCTCGAGTAGGTCTCATGCAAATTCTAACTCATTCAGGCAAACAGAAAACCACTCAGAAAGAATTAAAATTGCAAGTTACGTGCAATGGATCAAAAGCTCACAATTGGTTTGCTAGTCGGATTCGGTCATTTTCATGTAATTAAGGCTACAAACTACAAGTGTGATTTTAAAAATTCTGCTCTGACCAGGCAATTTAGCATCAAAGCATACAAGTTGGTTCTCAAGTTCTAGGTTAAGCAGTCTAAGCATCATTATGAAAGTTTGAACAACAACTTAACATCAAAAATCAAGAACTGAGCCATTCTAATGCTAGAGAGACTGGAATGGAATCACGAGGCACATACATAATGCAATTAAGGGCAATCAAGTTCATGCAAGGTTCTCAAGCATCCTACCCCACACTTAAATCAGACTGTGTCCTCACAGTGAAGGGACTAGAGTTCAGAGTGAAGTAGAAGAACCTGGATCGAGATGATTGGCGTAGTGGATGAGCACGGATCCTCGGAGCGGAGGGAATCTACCCAAGCGAAGCAAAGAGAATCTCCCTACTGCCTACAAAACAAAAACAAATGAAACATAAAAAGGAAACCGGGACAAGTGTCCCGGATCCACACAGAAAAAAGTTGGACCGAAATCCGAAAAGAATAAATAAAAAGAAGACACCAGAAAAGGAATACAACCCGATCACTACTGGTCCGGTGAACCGGGAGGTGGAAAGTGGAGAAATTCGCCGAGCTGGCGTTGCCACGCCATCTGTGCCTCATATCGCCGGTCGGCGCGGCGCATATGTTGCTGCATAATAGTCCATCGCGCCTCTTGAGTGGCGTTGTCGGTGATGCGCCACTCCTACAGTCGCTCGTACAGCTCACCCACGTCCGCTGGGTGCGGTCGGTGCTGAGGGTGAGACGCCGAGTAAGGATCTGGAATGTGCGGCGGCGACTGGTGAGCATACCCTGCCTGATGGTGTGGCGAGGGTATATAATCTTGGAATTCTGGTGGCGGCTGCGGCTGCTGCTCCTCAGCATCATCTTCTTCCTCCGACTTGACCACAGGCTGGAGTGGAGGATCAGCTGCTACATGGGGACTGAGGTCGAGTTCTAAGTCGTACTCAACCGCCAAGTCTCCTCCAACTGGGTGTCGTGGAATGTGCGGGCCATATTCATGGCTGATGCCGAAGGAGATGATGAGCTGTCCTATGAAGTTGCCCCCCAGGAGTCTGCGAGGTGGCGTCTTCCTCCTGGTCTTCTGGCGGAAGATGCGAGCCAGTACCCAGCCGGGGTGTAGAGGGTATCTCTCTCGGATGGCTCGGAGAAGCATGAGCTCCTCCTTGAGGATATGGTGGCGATCCTTGTCTGGTACATATAAAAGGGATCTACGCCAAACCATATGAATAAATTTAAAGAGAGGGTGAGAGAGCGACTTAACTGAGTTGCTCGCCCCGAGGCGATCGCCAGGTACGCCTGTCATGTGGCTCCAGAGCGCGTGGTACTCCTTGTTGTTATCATCTTCGCCCCAGCCTAGGTGATGATCGTGATAGTGCTCGTAGGGGATGCCAAGATGAGCATCAAACTCATCGTAGGTGAGCTGCCGGTACACCCCCACCAAGATAGAAGGTGACAACCTTCTGGCGCTGCTTCCTCTTGTGCTCATCCAGATCAAAGGTTGCCCAGAACTCCTGGAGGGTAATGTCTGGGTAATCAGCAGCTATAGTGGTCAGCTCCAGGAGACCAGCCGGTGCTAAGGCGTCATGCACGTTCCGGTGGTAATCCTCGTCATGCTCCTGGAGTGACTCCATGGAAAGAGGGCGTACGTCAGCTCCCTGGACGTGCTCGAGCTTCTGGAAGCACTCAAAATAGAAGTCTGGTAGACGGACGACAGTGCGATGATATCCATCCCGACGGGGTAGTGCAGGTGGTGGACCCAGAACAGCAGGTGTGACGGGGGCGGCAGCTCCTGAGCTCGAGGTGCCATCAAGTCGCGCCTTAGTCCTGCGCTCATAAGTGGTGTTCCTAAAACCAGAGTGAAACCAGATTAGTCAACTAAAACCCTACCCCACACTTAGTAGAAAAACTCAATTTCACAAAGAAATGAGGGAAACTAAGTGGGGTAAGCAGAGCAGAGTAACCAATAACCATAGACAATAAAATACATACTTAGGAACAGCCAGAATCGGATAAGCACAATCAGAGTTCAAAAAGTCAAACCGACATTTAGAAAGTCAACATTTAAGCATATTCAACCCTAATCATGGCAAGACTATCATAACTTGGAGAGTGACGGTGAAATATGATTTCAAATGGTAGCACGATAATATGAACGAGAATGAGCACATCAGGCAGCCAAATGATCACAACAATTCAAAGTCAAACCGACATTTCTCACACAAGTCAACATTACAAAGAATCAATCTTATGCATAGCAACATATGATCAAATGATATGGAAATTAAGCACGGAACTCCCTAAACATCCTAGAACAGTTCTATAAGTTCAGCTATCCTAGTTCACACGAAAACAGTCGGCACGCAAAATGAGGCAAACCGAAGAGTTAACCGAAAGTCAACCCCGACGAAATTCAGAAATCCATATGTCAAAAGATTCGTATCGAAAAGTTATACAACTTACCTTGAGGTCATGACTGCTAAAAATGAACGAGTTGGGAGGAATCGGTGAAAAACTAGAAAACTAGGGTTTCAGAAAACTGGAGCTGCAAAGCTCCGATTCGGACGTTTAAGGCTTGAATCGATCGGAAAAGGGAGGGGAAGGGAGCGGCGGCGGTCGGCGACAGCGGCGGCGGCGGAAAATGGCGGCGACGGTCGGATTTAAAGAGGTGGGTGGCGGCGATTTTTAAAACGGATAGGGGAGGGGGTTTTCGGGTTGCTGAACGAAAATGAAAGAAGGAGAGAGAGGAAGTGGACCGGATTTTTAAAGGAAATTTTCGGGGTGATTTTTAAAATTATTTTTGGCGAAATTAAAAGGATGGTTTCGCCGAAAATTTCAGTTCAAATGCACTGCCGGATTTTCAAAGGTAGTTTCGCCGAAAATAACAGTATGGTTTCGCCAAAAATTTCAGTTAAAATGGCTGATGGTCCTCAAAAATAGTTTCGCCGAAAACAGAAAACTTTTCGAACCGAAAATGATGAACAGGGAGAATCAGGTTCGAAAATCGAAAATCAGTTTCGCCGAAAATAAGGGTGGTTTCGCCGAAAATTTTGAACTGCTCGGGTTTAAAATATTTTCGCAAATCCGGCCAACTTAAGAAAATCACAGTTAAATCCACAAAAATTGGAACGACCTCAATCAACTTACAACTGACTCTATGACACACATACTCGGCACGAAAAATAATAAATCAAACAAACTGACACTTTTGGCTCCCCCGAACCGACTCTAAAATACCAAGTTCAACAAAAATTAAAACAGACTCCAGCCGTGGGTTGCCTCCCACGAAGCGCTCTTTTATTAACGTCCTTGAGCTGGACGATACCTGGACGGTATTAAGAGACATCCCAACTTAGATTCTCCTTCACGCTCGCGTCGGAGTTCATGAAGTATAGCTTCGGGACTTCTCCGGTAAGCGTAAATCTCTTCGATTTCGCATGCAAAAACTTGGTACGTCCGTCGGGAAGATGATCAACGAACTTGAACGGTCCGAACAACTCTCTAGAGAGATCATCCTTCTTGAGTGTGACGATGGAAGGAATGAGGACTGTCGGCTTCTTCTTATCTTCAATCTTTGGCTTGTTATCACCAGGATCGGTGATCGTCAGTATTTCCTTAGGAGATGCTTTCGGCTTCTCCTTCCATACTTGTTCCGGCGCCGGTTTCTTGGAACTAATTGGTGGTGCAGCTGGTTCGGTGGAAGACGGCGGAACTTTTGGTCTCCAGACCATTTGGGTCTTTGTCTTCTTGTTCTTTCCTCGAGGTCTGCTCGGTGGTTTAGAAGAGGCTTGCAGTTCCTTCTTCTTCTTCTTAAGCGGCTTCTGAACCGAAATTTCTGGCTTCTCCTCAATAACCTGTTTAAAATCTGCAGCAACAACTGATCTAGAGACACTGGAAGAAACATTAGAAATGAAGTTGACCGAGGCCAACTCCACAATCTCTACAGATGAACAATTTAATTCTCCCTTAGGAATGTATTTCATCCCGTCCTTGAGACGGAATGTTGCAGTATCCTTCCCAACCCTTACAGTTAGAGAGCCATTGGGAACATTGACATTAATTCCGGCAGTCGCCATGAATGGCCGACCTAAGAGAAGGGTGGAATATGTCTCTTGAGTATCCATAACTATATAATCAACGAAAAACCGGAACGGGCCACAACAAGTGATTACATCCTGGATCATTCCTCTAGGTTCTCTTAGAGTTTTGTCAACGAACATTAAATTCATGTTGGCAGGTTGTAGTTCCCCTAGGTTCAGTTTCTTATATAAACACATAGGCATGACATTTATAGAAGCACCTAGGTCAATTTTACTACGCTCGATTTCAATGTCATTAATGCTCAAAGGTAAAGTAAAAGGACCAGGGTCGGGGCACTTAGCTGGAATAGGTATGGGTGGTGGTCGAGGGATGATAGCCGAGCACTCTCCCTCATTGGAAACGGGAATTTCTTCCTTCTTAGACGGGCTGGTCTGCTCACTGCTCCTGGTTGTTACGGCCTTAGCGTGCTCGTTCTTCACGATGGAGCTGTTTTGAGACGGAGCCTGATTGAAGATGGGAATACGAGCCATCGCACTAGCAATTTTATTTATCATATCCTCTATTCTCTGTCCTTGTGCGATCTGACCTTTGTTAAGAGCGGCTTGCGCTTTGAACCTTTCCTCGTGATCATCAAGTCTTGCTGTAATTAGATCAAACTTCCTAGCTATTCTCCTCTCCCAATTGTCCTCAGATATAAGATTCGGAGGCTGCTGTACTCTGGTGAATCTGGAAGGATCTTGATAACCATTGTCCATGTATTGATTTCGGCCCTGGTCGAGTTGGAAGTTGTAGGGAGGACGCTCATAGAAGCCTTCCCGTTGTTGAGGAGGTGTTCTGAACTGACGGTAGTCGGAGTAGCCTCTTTGATCCCTAGTGAAGCTGTGATCAATGAAGTTGACCTCCTTTTTAGGCCAGTTATTAGTTGTACCGAGGATCTCTTCCATTTGCTTCTGTACTTCGGTCTTGATCTGATCTTTACAGCTTGGTTGACTCATGGCTGCTCCAAACTGTCTTTCCCTATTTCTGGACTTAGATGCGCAATCTGCAAAGTGAAGTAGAGCAGCTTCTGGTTCAAGTGCCGTGCAGTCGCCATCAGCTAAGGTGTTGACCCATTCAGCTGTTTCTTCATTCATCCCTTGGGCAAAGATCTCAGCTAGCTGACTCTGGTTGAATCCATGATGAGGACATTCAGAGAGAAGCTCTTGGAATTCGTTCCAAGCCTCGTATAATCTTACTCCTTTTTTCTGAGAGAAGCTAGCGATGCTATCCTTGTAGAATGTCGTTCTTGAAGGGGGATAGTATTCCTCTATGAAGTCCTGAGCTAGACTATCCCAGTCAGTGTAGTAGCCAGGTGGTTTTGAGCCGAGCCATACCTTGGCGTTGCTTTTAAGAGAGAATGGGAAAGCTCGCAAGCAAAGATTGTTCTTACTGAGATTTCCGCTCTTAAACGTCTCGCACATGTCCAGGAAGTTAGCCAAATGTGTGCGGGGGTTTTCTTGCGGCTTTCCTTCGAATCGAAGATTCTTAGAGACCATGTTCAGGACGAAGGTTGTGATATTATAATCAGGGTCGTCATCGTTGTGCGGCACAACGACGCTAGCTCGGAGGTTAGCTGCAATCGGGCAATCGGTCTACAGTAATCTGCCATGGTGCGCTGAGCGACTAGTACGGGAGGAGAAGGTGGTGGTGAATCTGAAGTAGTGGATGAAGCGGATGAAGATGAGGAGTTCTCCTTCAACTCCTCGATCTTTTCAGGGATAGGTGGTGTAGGCGGAGTGGTTATGACTTGCTTCTGAGCTCGCGGTTTCTTCGGCGAAGTAGAATTACCCGGCTTAAATTGAGAATGAGCGATCGAGCGGTTCATAAACCTGTAGAACAACCTACACGCAACAAAAGAAAACATACCGGCGTAAAATCGAAGTGGGTGGAAAAATGAAAGATGGAAAGTAGAAGAATAAATTGCCAGTTCTTCTTTCGAACAATCAAAAGAATTCCCCGGCAACGGCGCCAATTTGGTGAACCGCCCGGTCATTGTTATGCGGATGATTCAACCAAATAAACTACTAATGCTAAGAAAAAGCTATAGCAGATCGTATTCCAAGGGTCTCTTATGACTGACTACTTCAGAACTAGCAAAATACTCGAATACAAACACGTTGTGCGTGGTGTGAGTTCCACGACTTCTATCTCTAAGAAATGCAGAGAAATTAAAACAAATTAAACTAAAGCAGATTGGGAATTAGGGTTTGAAAACAAGGATGACAGACGAACTTAGACTTTGAATCCCCCTTCGTTCCCCAGAGCATTGGCAATCAACAGATCAGCGGATTTCGATTCTCATTCAATCAATTACTAAGACACCACCATAACTCCTTACCCTTAGGTTTAAGACCGGCGAACGTTCGCTCTATCCGTTCTAACTACCAAGATTAACTAGCCGCCCGGGTACGGTCGCCTCTCGCAACGACTTAATTAATTGGTGTAATTACTAATGATTAATGAGTTACTCTTGCAGTGAATTAACCCTAACCGGTTCCTACGAAAGGCACGCTCCAATTATAAGGTTAATTGTTCAATTTGATGTTCTAAAGTAAGGCGAGCGTTCGCTTCTATCCTTAGCTTAACCAGAATCTAATCTAGGTGATCAATCCAGACAAGAAACATGAACAATGAAGAACAAATCAAACATGAATGAGAAACTGATTGAACTTCGAATCTACTCACCGCCGATCCGTGACCCCTTTAAAGCCCTGGGTCACTTAGGGTTCATCTAGTCTAAGCTCTAACGAGTTTAGCTACTCATGATCATTACAAAAGAAACAAAGACAAAGAAAGAGTTCTTCATTCAGAGGAAGAACAGAAAAGAATCTGAAAAACCTAATTTAGACGACTCTGACAGACTTCGATCTTCGGTAGATTACACTCCTAGCTCCGGTTCTCCGAGATGGAAGGGATGGCGTCACGATCTCTATCCGGCTCTTCGAACTCCAACTCTTCGCTCCAGAACTTGAGAGAATTCTCTGAATTCTGATCTCGAAAAGTTGTATTATGATTAATTATGATTGTATATTCTTTTTGGGCCGCCGGGTTAAGTATTTATACTTAACCCTAATCAGCCGGATTCCTCTTATTATTTTCACCGAAATTCTTATGGAATTTTCGGCGAAAATTCCTTTGTGAATGAAGGCTCCGCCGGCTGATCTCTCTGCCTTGTATTTTCGGACCGAGCACTTAATTGGTTTCGCCGAAAATCTCCTTCACTTGGCGTCAGTTGATTTGCACTATTGTTTTCGCCGAAGACATAAGCTTATTTTCGTCGAAGGTGTAAGTGTGAATGGGCAGACTTTCGGTTTGACTTGATCGGCTCCTTGGATCGATTCCGGTTTGATTCCTCGAGGTTCCAACGCTTTAGACACGTCCATGGTTACTTTATTTGACGGCAAAAACCTGTGCTAACGCAAAAACACTAGAAAACCATCAAATAGACCCGAAACGGGCCAAGGTAACACAAATGGCACGAGATAGGGCAATCGATTGAATATTCGTTATTCTACCCTAAAAACCATGTCTTAAGCAAAGAAATGTCGCTTAAATGAGGCTGATAATCACGTCAAATCGAGTGTCATCAGGGGTACCTTGCAAGGCGTATGGTCAGGCGTTAGAGGATAGAGTGAGGGTAGGGATAGATATGGAGAATGGGGAAAGGGTAACAGATAAGTACCGGGCGTGCGCCCTTGAGTAGGGCGGATGACCAAGGCCTTTAGTGTGCAGCGTATGAGCGTGTAGTATCGGGCGTATGGTCTATGTGAGTCGTGTCATCTTCTGTGCCGAGGACCTCTTACTTATAGGTCCAAGCTGGCAAGGAGCCAGGTGTCATCCCCTAGTGGACCGCGAACGGGTCCCATCTTGTCAACGGCGCCGGTGGTGTCAGTGGTGTGACCGGTGAGTGCGCCGTCTGACAGCGGGCTGCTGAGAGCGTCAGGGCGTGGCCCCTGACGTCGGTGAAGTGTCCGGCGGTGAGCAAGTGGGCCCATCAATTGCCCCCTAGCATGGGTAGACAAGCGCATTCACGAGTCTAGCCTTGCTACATATTCCAAGCCGGAGGGCCTTTGATTAAACAGTGATACGCTCCCCCCTTGTTGCCCCCCTTAGCATAGGGAGGGCGGATTACTGAGACCCCTTTGCCATGCTATGCTCTCTAGTAAGGGCGCCTGTCCGCCAAGGCGCATTGTTCCTTGTGGTTGCGCTCGCCCTTCCGGATCTCGGAAGCCTCCTGGATTTCTCTGAATTTTTCCATCCTACGTGAATCTTTGAGGAAAACACCTCTTCTTGGGAAATGTGTCCCCCCAATACACATGCCCCTGCCGTATCCCATGGTCGCAATGATTAAAAGGCAAAGCAGCGCATTGGGGTAGGTTACCTCCATCCATAGAGTGACACGTGTCCCCTCTGCTAGTGGGCGAGGCGTTTCGTCTCCCGTTTTGTTCTTCTATAAAAGGAGCGGTAGCCCCAGAATGATTCCACACCGACCTGTAATATTTGAGAGTTGTCGCCTTTGAGAAAGTTGAGAGTTACCGTCTTTGAGAAATTTGAGAGTTGCCGCCTTGTTCAATCTGCAACACTTCGACCATGCCTTCGTCTGATTCTTCATCAACTTCTCTCCCTAAAATGAGTATGTCCCTTTAGAACTTCCCTTGTTTGTTTCGCCTTTCAATTCCTCCGCCTGCTTCCCAGCTTTTTTTTTGCTGTGTGCTTTTGTTTTGCGCCATGTCGTCGAGTTCGTCGTCTCTAGGTTTTAGTTATGTCGAGGAAGCCCTGCGGCGCTTACGGGCGAGGCACCGTGGTGGCGAAGGCGGTTCGCCTGTTGTGTTGTCAAGTGATGAGAGCGCCTCCTCTGTTGAGATACCTAGTGATATGAACTGGGATGGGGGCTCCTTTCAGGCGGTGACCCATCCGCCCATACCACCCCTTGATCCTTACCAACCTTTGTTCTTTATTCCGCCATCCGCTTCCATGACTGTTGCCCTTCTGACTCTCACTTCTCCTTTTCCTTTAGATATCGAGGGTCAAGGGAACATAGAGGGGGAAGACTTTTCCGGACGCAACGGCTCTAGCAGCTCGTCCTCGTCTACTTCTACTAGCTCGTCCTCATCCACTTTGACTTCTGAGCTTCTTCATCGGCGTTCCCCTCTTGTGGAATCCGAGCCTTCCACTTTCGCTTCGTTGACATCAAAGATGGAGGCGAGGTTTCCACGTCTACCACTGCCGCGACAGCTAAAAAAGGGGGAAGAAATCGAAAAAAGGTCCCCCTATCCTGAAGATGATGACCTGTCCTTCGACCCGTAGGTCACTGTTGAGGGCGCCGACGAAGCTTCCGATGATGATATCTCTGTTCCGATGGCGGAACAGCTGCGGGTTCATGCGGCAAGGCGCTTTAGCCTTGTCTCCAACAAACCTGAAGTGATTCCCAACAAGTGCCGGCGTTTCGCCTCTCATCAAAAGGGGTTCAGTTTAGACTTCCGCGGTTTCAACATCGATGTGTCCGCTCTCTCCAAGTATGGATATTCCGTGGCCGCCTGGGAGAGTATGTGGGAGGGGTCCACTGTTCCTGATAGTCGCGTGGTGTTCGGCCCCGGCTACTTTCCGTACTTTCGGACGTCCGCCTTCTTCAGAGTCTTGAGAGATTGTGGCTTGCCTCAGTGGTTTGAGTATGCCGCCCCGACTCAACTGTGCTCTGTTGGCAATTTCCCCCCCAGGATGGCAAGGCTGTTGGATAAGATCTTTTTCTTATGGCTTTCGCTTTCCCGCCGAGCCATGGCAGCTGGACATCCATGACTTGCTGGGCGCCTCCTTAGCCGCTCTCCAGCCCCATGCTTGGGGCAGTTTAACGTCGTTCAAAGTGGCCTGTACGAAGAGAGGCGGTGAGACCTTCCGCCAAGCTCTTCCGGACGCTGTTTTTCGTGCAGATAGGCCAAAAGGTATCACCTTTCAGAAACGGCGCAAGTATTGTAAGAGCGAACTGTACTCCTCTCTCAAGGCGGATTCTGTTTGGTGGCATTCTTTTTCTTCTTTCGAACGGAGGCCCCCGAAGATTCCGCCTAATTTTTGAGGCTCCGCCGAAACTGGTCATATGGAAGCACCGACCGATTCACTCCAACCTCTTCTCCCTCTTCTCATACTGCCACCTTGGTCAACCGGGTTAACTCTTGGAATTATAACCTGATTGGCAGCAGGAAAGCGGATTTAGAAAGCCTTCTTCCCCCAAAAGACGTAAGTCTCCGTAGGGCGGATGTGTTCGATGCTTAACTTGTACTTCTGTTCCTTCTTCCCGCTACATATACCTCTCTAATAAATGTGTCTTCCTTGTAGGTCACTCCATCCTGGATAGCATGATAAGTACTGCCGCCAGGGGACCAAGTCCAAACACCCACCCTCAGCCAGAGCACAGCGACGATCAAACCCAGGCTCCTCGGCCGCCGTTGAACACGGATGTTCTTCCGCCCTTGAACGTAGAGGTACCACCGCATCAGCCAGAGACCGGCAGTGAGGGCGAACGCGAGCGCCGCGTACCCCACAGCAAGAAACGCATTCGTGGCTCGGAGGCCGGTGGTTCTTCTTAGCGAAAGAAAAAGACCGTCAAAGGGCCTCCTGCACCTGATACCTCTTCCTCCAAGTGCGATGAGGTACATCTGCATCAATCGCACCTTTTCCTGGCGGAAATACTGACATCCTGGAAGCCGCCACCGAACTGGCCAGTCGATGGCGGATGGATTTTCAAGAGGATGAGTCAATCATCCGCTCATTCGCCATGGATCAGGCGGCCTTGAGAGCTCGGGTATGCTTGTTAAGCGCTTGTCCAAGTCGTACTTGAGTTTTGTTCTGCTGCCATAACTTACATCCTGTATCCGCAGATGATGGCCTACGCCGGCGCCTTTCTGACGGCGGATGAACACCTGCGAGCAGGTGGGCCAGGCGACACCATTGGTCAGGCCTCCCGGATTGGCAACTTGGAGGAAGACAACAAGGCGCTCAAGGCGGAGGCCACCAAGTACATAGGCTTGTACCAAAAGGCCCGAAATTCCATGGAGGTAGAGTCCGCCCAGTACCTTTTTGACGTTTCTTCTAAGCTTGATGTGACTCATCTTGCTTATGATGAAGCTTGCATTGAACACTTTTGTGCCATGCAGTAGGTGGAGGAGAAACACAAGAAGGAGCTGGCGAACCGGGACGCCGCCCACAAGGAGGAGTTGGCGAAAAAGGACCGCGCCCTGTCAGATGCTGCCGCCGAAAAGAAAATCTGTCTACCCAGGTGGCCGCCCTGCAAAGTGACAATAAGAAGTTGGGGGAGGACTTGGAAAAGGCGTCCGAGAGGCTCCGGGAAGATGGCCTTGCTTTGTCAGAGGCGCGTAAGAAGCTGAAGACTGCTGAGGATGACCTTACCAGCTCGTGCAAAAAGTTCAACACCGAGCTGGAGTCCCACCTAGGCGAGAGGATGCTTAGCACCGTGGACTCCGTTCTCACTACTGTTCGCCATGAGATGCGGGCCAGCCATCCTGATCTTCTCTAGGACTCGGCAGATATGCTGAAAGCGGTAAACCGTCGAGTAACCACTGAGGCCTATCAGAAGGCCTCGGCGGATTCCGTAGAGTTCCCTCTTGCCGAGAAGGTGAAGATTCTGCAGGCGGCGCAGGGTGAAGGCCGCCAATTGGTGAAACAGCGAAAGAAAGCGAAGAAGTGGTCCACTACTTCTGGTCTTGACAAATCAGGCGCCTCCCGTGAGCGGCCGTGAAATTATTGGTCATTATCTTTCATTGTGGGGTTGTGCCCCTTTTTATCTTTGTAAAGACAATTGAGGCTTTACGCCCAGCAACTAAAGAATTCATTTTCAGCCTCTTGCTTCATTTTTATATTTTTTTGCAATGCGTGTTAAGCCGTGCCATTGTGTGGCATCAGGGCGTTTGCTCTATTGGACGCCGTCACCATGGTATTGGTGACAGGGCGTCGATGTTTCTAGTCGTGTCACCAAGGGGTATCAGGACTTAGTGAAATCGGACGCAGCCATCGTTTTAGGTGTTCCAAGGCATCGACAACTATTGTTTCGGTATTTGAGAACCCGCCTTTTTTATCATAATTCAAGCCTCTTGGGCGAATACATGTAGAGCGATTTAACTAGATCCCCCAACTCAAAATACATAGGTTGAAATAAAAACTTTCCTCCTTCAATCCTCTGGCTGAACTTCCGCTTCATATTTTCTCAGATGCATAGAGTTCCACGTCTTATGCACGAGTTCTCCCGAGGGTCGTTGTAGCTTGAAGGTGCTTGGCCTAATCACCTCCCTAATCCGGTAGGGTCCTTCCCAAGTGGTGTTAAGTTTGCCGTGCTGGGGGATTGGCCTAAAAACCTTCCGCACAACCCAATCGCCTTCTTTTAAGTTGTGAGGGCGGAGGTGTGCATTGTATCGGCTTGCTAACTGCGCCTTCTCAGCTAGAAGGCGGATGCTCACGTCCTCCCTCTTTTCTTGCAGCATGTCAAGATCATGCTGCAAGTCTTCTTCGTTCCTCTGCTGGTTGAAGTGATGTACCCTGAGGCTTGGCAGATTGACTTCTACGGGGAGGACTGCCTCGGTTCCATAGACCAATGTGTAGGGTGTCTCCCCCGTGGCGGTTTTGTACGAGGTGCGGTGCGCCCATAAGACTTTGGGTAGTTCATCTGCCCACCTTCCCTTTGCTTCTTCAACCTTCTTTTTCAAACCTTTCAATATGATTTTATTCACTGCCTCCGTCTGCCCATTGGCTTGGGGATATGCCATGGAGGCTAGGCGGACGACGATCTTGAATTCCTCACAGAACTCCAAGAATGACGTACAGTCAAACTGCGTGTCGTGGTCACATACAAATCCTGTGGGTAGGCTGAACCTGGTGATGATGTTCTTCATCACAAACTTCTAAACCTGAAGCGCTGTAATTGATGCTAGAGCCTCAGCCTCTACCCACTTTGTAAAATAGTCCACTGCCACGATGATGAACTTCCTCTTCCCTGTTGCTTCTGGGAATGGACCAGGAGGTCCATTCCCCAGAAGGTGAATGGCCAGGGTGAAACTATCGACTGCAAAGCAGATGCTGGCAGGTGGTGCACGTTGGCGAAGATTTGACATTTGTGACAGTGTCTGACCAAGGCTTCCGCGTCTCGACGGATATGAGGCCAGTAGTATCCTTGGTGAAGGATATTCTTCTCCAGGCTCTTCGTGCCAATGTGCATGCTACATACGCCTTGGTGGATTTCTTTTAGTATGTACGCCGCCTCTTCCTCTCCTAAACATCGCAGGTACGATCCTGCGAAGGACTTCCAGTACAAGTTCCCCACCAGGATTTTACACCTGGCATCCTGCCGGCGTATCTTAGTAGCCGCCGTGTGGTCCTCAGGTAGGACATCTGCTTCAATGTATGCTCTGATTGGGGCTCTCCAATCCGTCGTGCTGTCGGCCTCTACTTCGTCCAACGCCAAGCAAACCTCCTTTTCTTTCTCCACTATTACCATCCGCTCTTCCTCGAAGTTGAGGGCAGTGGTGAGTTTGGATAGGGCGTCTGCGTGGGCGTTGTCCTCTCTGACAATTTGGATCAGCTCTGCTGCTTGAAAATCTTGCAATGCTGCCTTGGCTCCTTCATGGTATGGCAACAACGATTCCTCCCTCACCTCATATCCGCTAGTAAGCTGGTTGACAACTATGGCGGAATCTGAATACACCTTAATGTGAGTGACGCCCATGGATTTCGCCATTTGCAAGCCTGCTATCATTGCCCCATACTCGGCGGCATTGTTGGTGCGATGCATGGCGAACCTTAGGGCGGCCTCGTGTAAGACCCCCTATGGTGTCTTCAGAACTATGCCTGCCCCTGCCCCGTTCTTGCTAGAGGCTCCATCTACATACAACTCCCAGTAATCATCCAATTTTTCTTCTGCTCTTATGCACCATTCAACTACGAAGTTCGCGAGTTCTTGACCCTTGATGGCGGTTCGTGACTGAAAATGCACGTCATATTCGCTCAGTTCCACTGCCCACTTGGCCATTCTTCCCGCCACACTCATCGACCTAAGTGTCGTCTTGATAGGCAGATTTGGTCACCACATGTATGGTGTGGGCATGGAAGTATGGGCACAATTTCTGGGATGCCACTATGACGGCATACGCTGCTTTCTCTAGGGGGTGTACCTTCCTTCCGCCTCAACTAACGTTTTACTGATATAGAAAACCGGGCGCTCCTCATCCTCCCACTTTACTAGCACCGAGCTGACAGCCGCTGTGGCTATGGCCACATACAGGTATAGCTGGTCACCCGGGACGGGGGCGGCTAAGACGGGTGGTGTGGTGAGGAATGCTTTTAGCTCTTCGAATGCCCTGGAGCAGTCCTCCGTCCAGGCGAATTTTGTTGCGCCCTTCAGGGTGGCAAAGAAAGGGGTCTGCCTTTCAGCCGATTTGGGAATGAAATGGTTCATGGCGGCCAAACGCCCTGTTAGAGTTTTGACATCCCTGGCCGTTTTGGGTGGTGGAGTCTTTATGATTGCCTCTATTTTCTTTGGATTCGCCTCGATCCCTCTTCGGGTGATGATAAATCCTAGGAATTTCCCTGAGGAAGCTCCGAACACACACTTCTTGGGGTTCAGTCGAAGGCGGAATTTCTCTAGGGTGTCAAACGTTTGCCTCAAGTTCACGAGGTGATCATCCCCTGCCTTGGTTTTTACTAGGAGATCATCCACGTAAGCTTCCATGTGTTGGCCGAGCTGATCTTGGAACACCCGATCAATCATCCGCTGGTAAGTGGCTCCTGAGTTCTTTAGGCCAAAAGGCATGACATTGTAGCAATAGTTACCGAAAGGCGTTGAGAACAAGGTCTTTTCTTGATCTGTTTTGGCTAAGTGGATTTGGTGATACCCTGAGAACATGTCCAGGAAAGACAGTGTCTCATGATTAGCTGTGGCGTCCACCAACTGGTTAATGTTTGGGAGCAGATACGGATCCTTGGGACTAGCATCATTGAGATTGGTGAAGTCAATGCACATGCGCCAGCTTCCATCCGCCTTTCCCACCATTACTACATTGGAGAGCCATTCAGGGTATTGTACTTCCGAATGAAGCCGGCTTCCAACAGTTTGTTGATTTCTTCCTGGACAGCCTATTTCCTCGTCCAATTGAGATACCGGGCGGGCATCCGCTCTCACCGCTAACTGGTGTTGAATGATCGATGGATCCAACCCAGGCATGTCCTGGGGTTTCCAAGCGAACAGATCCGCGTATTCCCTGAGCAGACAGAGCATTCGGGTCTGCTCTGTTACAGGGAGATGTGCGGAGAGCTTGACCTTCTTCTCAGGCTTGTCCGTGGACAAAGGTACTTCAATGTCGGCCTCTCCGGGCTCTGGGCGGACGAACACTTCACCCCTTGTGTCTACCGTGAAGCATGCCTTATCCTTCCTGAGGGAAACCTTGTAGCACTTTTTTGCCAAAGAGGTGTTTCCCCATGAAATTCCAACTCCTCCTCCTGCATGGAACTTCATTACTTGGTGCACGGGGGACGACACCGCCTCGAATGCCGCCAGACCGGGCTGCCTTAGTATCATGTTGTATGCCAAACTACAATTAGTGACGTAGAACTTGACATACTTCTTTTCCTGGAGTTTCTCATCTCCTAATGTGACCGGCAGTGAGACGACTCCGAGTACTGGCACCTCATTTCCGGCGAACCCCAGGAGTACGATCTTGGATGACTTGAGTCGTGCCGGGTCCAAGCCCATTCTGCTAAATGCATCAGCAGATAGGATGTCTGCCGAGCTTCCTTCATCGACTAAGACCCTTTCTACCAAGGTTTCCTCTACAATCATTCAGATTACCATGGCTTGCGTGCTAGGGCTTCTCCCCTTAAGTCCGCCATTGAAAATGATATAGGCGGACATCCTCCCCTCTGGTTCACCAAGGCGCATTCTCCCACGACTTGTTTTCCCTTGGGAACATCTTCCTCTCATCCTAGTATCATGCTACAGGTTTTGCTATATTTAACTCGCCTATCATCTTTCTCCTCTTTTTGGTTCTCTTCAACATCTTTTCTGTCACTTATTCTGTCGAAAACGCTTCCCTTCTTGGGAGATTGTTCCTTCTATCCCTTCAGGGCGATTCAGACCTTTCCCTTCCTCTCCTCCTGGGGACCTTAATCTGTCCTTGTCCCTCTTACGGTGGTTGTCGATGATGTAGTCTCGGAGGTCCCCATTTTTCAGGGCGCACTTGATTTCGTTTGAAGCTCCTGACAATCCTCTGTATCGTGCCCCCTTGGTTGTGAAACTCGCAGAATTCGTGTGGGTTACCTCTTTTAACCGCCGCTCTGCTCATCGGGGTGGGCCACCTGAGTCCGACCCGTTTCTCCTGGAGCACGTGCATGAGCCGCCTCCGAGATTCCGTTACTGGTATGTATTTCTCTTCTGATCCTCTCTCCGGGTGGGGCCGATAGTCACGCCTATCATCGGGGCGTTTGTCCTTTGGGAAGTGTACCCCTTGTTTTGGTCTGTCCTCCCAGGTCCGCCCTGTATCATGGCTATGTTTTCCTCTACTTCGGCGCTTTGGAGTATACAGGCTTCCAACTCTGTGTGAGTTCTCGGCTTCTTCAGTACTAGGCTTTTGACAAGCTCCTTGTTGGTGGTGGTGGTCATGATGTGGTGCAGGGCGATATCCAGCGTGAGGTTGGGAACAGCCGTTACTGCCTTGGACCACTTGTCGTAGTACTGCCGAAGGGACTCGTTACGGCTCTGCTGGAGTCCCCAAAACGCCGTCATGTTCCTCCCCGCTTCCCGTTGATTGCTAAACTTGTGCAAGAATAGAGTGCAAAAGTCCTCCCAATTTTGGATGATACCTTCGGCCAGGGCGCCATACCACATCAGCGCGGCCCCAGCTAAGGTCCCTGGAAGGTCCTGCAGTAGGTGGCGTCGGGGGGCTAAACATCCGCATGGCGATGGTGAAGGTCAGCAAATGTTCGTCTAGGTTGCCCGTCCCATCATACGCCTTGATAGCGGGCGGCACAAATCCTTGAGGAGGTGGAACGATGAGTAACGCCTTGTCCAACGGTTGGCGCATTGCCATCTGTTTAGGGCCCGACTGGTGTTGTGGCAGGAACAGTCTGATCATTTCATCAGAGTCTGCCATACCGGCCGCGGGGTTAGAGCTTGCGGGTTGATCTGTCCTCATGCGGTCTGGGCGATTAGCATTCTCATCATGGCCGCCATCTCAGCATTTTGCCTCTGTAACTCCACTACCTGTCCAGCTAGGTCTGTTGTCTGGGCAGGTGGGGGTGTGGAGACCGTTGTCAAAGCGTTGGCGTCCGCGACGGGGGTTTGCGAGGCTCCGGTGCCTAAGTGATTGAACAAAAAGTTCTGTATTTCTTGGCTCAAGGGCGTATTTCCATGTTGGGGTGTGGCCGTGATGACACTCGATTTGACGTGATTATCAGCCTCATTTAAGCGACATTTCTTTGCTTAAGACATGGTTTTTAGGGTAGAATAACGAATATTCAATCAATTGCCCTATCTCGTGCCATTTGTGTTACCTTGGCCCTTTTCGGGTCTATTTGATGGTTTTCTAGTGTTTTTGCGTAAGCACAGGTTTTTGCCGTCAAATAAAGTAGCCATGGACGTGTCTAAGGCATAGGAACATCGAGGAACTGAACCGGAATCGATCAAAGGAGCCAATCAAAGTCCAACCAAAGGTCTGCCCGAATACAAAGATACTTTCGCCGAAAATACCCTAGGGGTTTCGGCGAAAACAATACCACATTCAGACTGGTGCCAACAGAAGGATGATTTCGGCGAAAATGATCACACAGTTTCGGCGAAATCAACAATGCAAATCAGCTGATGCCAAGTGAAGACTAATTTCGGCGAAACCATTCAACTGCTCGGACCGAAAATAATGAACAGCCGGCGGAGCCCTGAACTCAAGCCAGTTTCGCCGAAACTGTCCCTATGTTTTCGGCGAAAATCCCTTCCAAATCCGGCGCTGTATTAACGTACCTATTTAAAGAAGCAGCCGACAACAATAGAGAACAACAACACACATCAATCATTATTCATATTTTCACAAATCAGACTTTTGAGAGTCAGCCGACTCTAGGGTCGATAGATAGAGTTTAGAGAGTTCGAAGATCCGTGGAGAGATCGTGACGTCATCCTTCCACCTCGAAGAACTTGGAGCTTAAAGTTGAAGATCCAGGAGATTGAAGCTTCGCCGGAGTCGTCAGAATTAGGTTTTTCAGTTCTTATCTGTTCTTCCTCTGTATGATGATCTTCATTGTTGCCTTTGATTTTCTTGTTTCTGATATGAGTAACTGAACTTGTAGAGCTTAGATTAGATGAACCCTAAGTGACCCAGGGCTTTAAACCGGTCACGGATTGGCGGTAATTAGATTCGAAGTTCAATCAGTTTCTCTTTGCATGTTTGATTCGTTCTTCATTGTTCATGTTTCTTGTCTGGATTGATCCCCTAGATTAGATTCTTGTTAAGCTAAGGATAGAAGCGAACGCCCGCCTTACTTTAGAACATCGAATTGAACAATTAACCTTATAATTGGAGCGTGCCTTTCGTAGGAACCGGTTAGGGTTAATCCACTGCAAGAGTAACTCATAAATCACTAGTAATTGCACCAGTTAATTAAGTCGTTGCGAGAGGCGACCATACCCGGGCGGCTAGTTAATCTTGGTAGTTAGATCGGATAGAGCGAACGTTCGCCAGTCTTAAACCTAAGGGTAAGGAGTTATGGTGGTGTATAGAAACCGATTGAATCAGAATTGAAAACCGCTGATCTGTTGATTGCCAATGCTCTGGTGATCTAAGGAGGATTCGAAATCTAAGTTCGTTTATCTTCCCGTTAGTCAATCTTTTAATCTTTCTGTCTTTTGTTTTCCTTTGCTTAATAGATTAGAAGTCGTGGAACTCACACCACGCACAATGTGTTTTAACTTGAGTAATTTGCCAGCTTCTTCAAAGTAGTCGATTAGAAGAAACCTCGAGTCGAATACGATCTGCTATACGCTTTTTCTTAGCATTAGTAGTTATTTGGTTGAACGCATCACAACGACACGTTCACCAAATTGGCGCCGTTGCCGGGGACTCTTCTAATTGTTTGAAAGAAGAGTTGGCAAATTATTCTTCTACCTTTCCGCCTTACCATTTAATTTTCCTCCATATTTTCATGATTTACCTAGGTAGTGTTTTTGAGTTTTAATTATGCAGGATTACAGGTGGGATGACCAGTACCAAGAGTGGCATGTCGATGAAGCACCGTATATTGAGGATAACCAAGAGATGTATATGCTAGCTCATCAGCATCGACAACAGACGACGATAATAGAATCCTTCTTGGAAATATCTCTACATAGCTACAAGCTCACAAAGAGATAGACTCACAAGTTCATCAAAATCGACAACAGACGGCAAGAGTAGAATCCGCCTTGGATGATCTCATTTCGAAGCTGCAAGCTCGTAACGTAGTGGATATCGAGCTCGAGCAACCAAATCCACTAATGGAAGAAGATGCTCAAGAGCTGTATGAAGATGAACATGACAATCTCACCGATGACTATTGCGAGCAAGAAGCATCTGATGAAGAATCCTTGGCGGTGGTGGTTGATGAAGACATAGAGCCAATCCATCTTGAAGTTGAAGCTGAAGAGGAGCACGAAGAAATCGAGGAGATATCCTCAATCGAGCTCCCGCCGAACCAACCTATAGATCAAGCCAGAGACGAGCACGTGGGGATCGAAGACGTCAAGGATTTGGAAGTATACACACTCGATCCCGAGAGACATTGGATGATCATCAGGTAGAGAAGATGGAGCTCATTGATCATGCCGTGCCGTACTACCTCTTTCCTCTTCCAGAAGGAGAATTCAAGAAGAACTGGTCATCCAACCAGAACCACGATCTACTGGAACACTACCGGTTACATCACCCTGCTGGAGTGCTACATGGCACTCAACCGCTGGCCTTGAAGAAGACGATTGACTTCAAGGAACTTCTGAGTTGGGGTCCCTAACAGGTACCGTCCAGCTCAAGGACGTTAAAAGAGAGCGCTTCGTGGGAGGCAACCCACGGCTGGAGTCCGTTCTTGAATTTTTGAGTCAGTCTTTTCGTCGTTCGAGTCAGGTTCGGGGGAGCCAAAGTGTCAGGTTGTTTGATTTCATGTTTTTCGTGAGTTGTTTGCATGTCATAGAGTCAGTAGCAAGTTGATTGAGGTCGTTCCGATTTTTGTGGATTTAACTGTGATTTTCTGAAGTTGGTCGGATTTGCGAAAATATTTTAAACCCGAACAGTTCAAAATTTTCGGCGAAACCACCCCTGTTTTCGGCGAAACTGATTTTCGATTTTCGAACCTATTCTTCCTGTTCATTTTTTTCGGTTCGAAAAGTTTTTGTTTTCGGCGAAACCATTTTAACTGATATTTTCGGCGAAACCGTGCTATTGTTTTCGGCGAAACCGCCTTCACAAATCCGGCAGTCCATTTTAACTGATATTTTCGGTGAAAACACCCTCTTATTTTCGCCGAAAACTCTTTTGAAAATCACCCCAACTATTCACTTTTAAAATCCGGATTCACCCTCTCTCTCTTCCTTCTTTCAGTTTCTCATTCAATCGTCAAAATATTTTTAAAAATTCCCCTTAACCTTCTTTGTTCGACTTTTATTCTGTGTGGATCCGGGACACTTGTCCCGGTATCCTTTTGATCTTTTTGTTGTTTTTGTTTTGTAGGATCTCGAGTAGCTACTCCGCTCTGCTCCGGGCTATCCGTGTTCATCCCCTACACCGACCATCTCGTCACAGGTTCTTCGTATCTCCCTACTCTAGTTTAGTCCTGTGAGGACACAGAACCGTTTAAGTGTGGGGTAGGAGTCTAGGATTATGCATGATCTTGCTTGCTATCTATGATTCTGTGGTTCAAATTTGAAAATTTCTCTTACATAGAATTGCTCAATTCTTGACTTGTGATGTTAAATTGACTTCAATTTTGAACAATGACGTCTAGACTGTTCCACTTAGAACCTGTAGCCAACGTGTCGGAACTGATATTAAACGAGTCTAGGTCAGAACAGATCATAAATCACTTCAGTAGTTGAAACTTGAATTAATTAAACTGATTGACTTGTTAATAACAAAGCTCGATAACACCGTTCTAAGATGATAGATGCTAGCTTCTTCCATGTTTTTCACTCCATATTTGATCACCTGTGATTGTGGCTTGAGATTAGATGGAAATCCAATTCGAAATCTTGTGTAAAAAGTTATAACTAGCTAGGATTAAGTGGCTAAATTGTTAAATCAAGTAATAAAGTTGTGCAAATCAATGCTAAGTTCTTTAAAGTGCTGAAAATAAAGCTAGGCAAGCCCGACACCTAAGTGAAGTGTTCGGGTTGAGCACTAGCAAAGGCACAAATACTGTGAGCTAGGTAGGTCCAACACCTAAGTGAAGTGTTTGGTATCGAGCACTAGTATGCAGTAAATCAATTGAAGGAAGAAATTGAACTTGAAATAAATTGTTGTTTAAATCGGTCCTAGCTAGAACATGTAACGCACAGATCTAGAAACAGATGAAGTCGAGTCGATAGCCACGCCACTTTTCCTACCTCCGCGTCCACATCATGGCTAGAGCTTGAAGTCTTTTCTCATTAGAGTTGGTGTTATCGTAGTCGGTTAATTATGATTAATTGTTTTCCCAAGAAACGTGCTTTGTTAAAACTACTACTTGAAGTGTGCAGAGATTAGTGAGATCGAAAATTTATTTGGTTGATGTTCTTGCATGTGTAGGTCACTCTTTCTACGTGGAACAGTCTAAACGAAATTGTTAGAATTGGATCTCGATTTAATCTCGTGTCATTTGTGAATTTGAGTGTGTTCTAGTTCAGTTTGCTTGAGGACAAGCAAAAGCTTAAGTGTGGGGTATTTGATGACACTCGATTTGACGTGATTATCAGCCTCATTTAAGTGACATTTCTTTGCTTAAGACATGGTTTTTAGGGTAGAATAACGAATATTCAATCAATTGCCCTATCTCGTGCCATTTGTGTTACCTTGGCCCTTTTCGGGTCTATTTGATGGTTTTCTAGTGTTTTTGCGTAAGCACAGGTTTTTGCCGTCAAATAAAGTAGCCATGGACTTGTCTAAGGCATAGGAACATCGAGGAACTGAACCAGAATCGATCAAAGGAGCCAATCAAAGTCCAACCAAAGGTCTGCCCGAATACAAAGATACTTTCGCCGAAAATACCCTAGGGGTTTCGGCGAAAACAATACCACATTCAGACTGGTGCCAACAGAAGGATGATTTCGGCGAAAATGATCTCACAGTTTTGGCGAAATCAACAATGCAAATCAGCTGATGCCAAGTGAAGACTGATTTCGGCGAAACCATTCAACTGCTCGGACCAAAAATAATGAACAGCCGACGGAGCCCTGAACTCAAGCCAGTTTCGCCGAAACTGTCCCTATGTTTTCGGCAAAAATCCCTTCCAAATCCGGCGCTGTATTGGAAACCATAAAACGTACCTATTTAAAGAAGCAGCCGGCAACAATAGAGAACAACAACACACATCAATCATTATTCATATTTTCACAAATCAGACTTTTGAGAGTCAGCCGACTCTAGGGTCGATAGATAGAGTTTAGAGAGTTCGAAGATCCGTGGAGAGATCGTGACGCCATCCTTCCACCTCGAAGAACTTGGAGCTTAAAGTTGAAGATCCAGGAGATTGAAGCTTCGCGGGAGTCGTCAGAATTAGGTTTTTCAGTTCTTATCTGTTCTTCCTCTGTATGATGATCTTCATTGTTGCCTTTGATTTTCTTGTTTCTGATATGAGTAACTGAACTTGTAGAGCTTAGATTAGATGAACCCTAAGTGACCCAGGCTTTAAAGCGGTCACGGATTGGCGGTAATTAGATTCGAAGTTCAATCAGTTTCTCTTTGCATGTTTGATTCGTTCTTCATTGTTCATGTTTCTTGTCTGGATTGATCCCCTAGATTAGATTCTTGTTAAGCTAAGGATAGAAGCGAACGCTCGCCTTACTTTAGAACATCGAATTGAACAATTAACCTTATAATTGGAGCGTGCCTTTCGTAGGAACCGGTTAGGGTTAATCCACTGCAAGAGTAACTCATAAATCACTAGTAATTGCACCAGTTAATTAAGTCGTTGCGAGAGGCGACCGTACCCGGGCGGCTAGTTAATCTTGGTAGTTAGATCGGATAGAGCGAACGTTCGCCAGTCTTAAACCTAAGGGTAAGGAGTTATGGTGGTGTATAGAAACCGATTGAATCAGAATTGAAAACCGCTGATCTGTTGATTGCCAATGCTCTGGTGATCTAAGGGGGATTCGAAATCTAAGTTCGTCTATCTTCCCGTTAGTCAATCTTTTAATCTTTCTGTCTTTTGTTTTCCTTTGCTTAATAGATTATAAGTCGTGGAACTCACACCACGCACAACGTGTTTTAACCTGAGTAATTTACCAGCTTCTTCAAAGTAGTCGATTAGAAGAAACCTCGAGTCGAATACGATCTGCTATACGCTTTTTCTTAGCATTAGTAGTTATTTGGTTGAACGCATCACAACGACACGTTCACCAGGCCGCTTCATCCATCCCGTGGAGCCGGGAGATCAATGGGACTCCGGCGGGTATAACTTGCTTTGCTGGGGTGACCATATCTTTTCCAGCCTTTTCACTCGTTGGGGTTTTAGAGGGGTTCTGCATGTCGCTCTTCTTGATGATGAGTCAGTTTGCACCCCTATCTGGCACGCCAATTGATCCGCCCTGGTGGGCTCGTCAATAAAGAGGGAGGTCCGGTCTAGGTGAGCCGAACCGAGAGAGAGCCTGAGCCTTCCTTGCCCGGGTGAGGGGTTACCTTGCAAGGCGTATGGTCAGGCGTTAGAGGATAGAGTGAGGGTAGGGATAGATATGGAGAATGGGGAAAGGGTAACAGAGAAGTACCGGGCGTGCGCCCTTGAGTAGGGGGATGACCAAGGCCTTTAGCGTGCAGCGTATGAGCATGCAGTATCGGGCGTATGGTCTATGTGAGTCGTGTCATCTTCTGTGCGGGGGATCTCTTACTTATAGGTCTAAGCTGGCAAGGAGCCAGGTGCCAGGTGTCGTCGCCCTAGTGGACCGCGAACGGGTCCCATCTTGTCAACGGCGCCGATGGTGTCAGTGGTGTGACCGGTGAGTGCGCCGTCTGACAGCGGGCTGTTGGGCGTCAGGGCGTGGCCCCTGACGTCAGTGAAGTGTCCGGCAGTGAGCAAGTGGGCCTTGAGGCCTACTTGCTGGGCCGAGGGCCCATCACTTTTCTATTACTGTATCTATCCCTACTCATCAGTTAATTGTATAGCCATTGTGGTTTTTTATGGGAAATTATGTTTTTTTGTTTAAATATTACAGGTTTAACCTACAATTAGTTACTCTCTCCTTCTTGTTTATTTTTTATGAAATCATTGATTAAATTCCCTCATTCATTTCTTATTTAGTTGATTGGATTTTCAATACAATTCCTTCTAAAATAATAACATTTTGTTCCTGAAATAGTCGAGATTGTAGGTTAAATTAAATGACTTTCCAATTCCTTGGGCCATCATGATCAAGGTTAGGTATAAAAAGGCAGTGACAATGATCAGGCCTTAATTTCAATTTGGGTGTAATTTGATTAATTGACACAAAACGTGATTGATTAAAAATGTTTGAGTTTGGATCTTGTTAAATCTTGCCTCAATTAGTAAATTTAATGTGTAATGCTTAATTTGCTTAATCGTGCCTTTGATTGATAAATTTTAAATGGGGTTGCTAAGCAGTTTTTATTTTTATTGGCAGAAATAATTAATTGGATCACTTTATTTGGTTGCACAATTTCATCTCTTTAATCAGGATTGCTAATTCATACTCAATCATTTTTGTTTGAATTGGTAGATTGATTTTCCTCCCTTTAATTTCAATTTGGAATGTAACATACTATGTGAGATTGCTCTGCACGTCTCATGCTTAATTGGGAATCAATTTTGCTGTCCAAATTGAAAATTAATGACTTAGCAAAGTGTATAGGTTTTCTAAATGGTTTCATTATACATAATCTAACTGCTGTCCAAAGTGAAAATTAAGGGCTTAGCAAAAGTTTATAGGTTTATCCTTTAACGTAAAGTTCTCACCCCCCACCCACCCGCTGCCCCTTTCTTTTCTTTTAGTTAGGGGGTCGTTTGGTATAGGGAAAATCCAGCTGTGTTTCTTGGAAACTCTGTATTCTGAGATATCCTTGTTTGTTTACTGTCTAATGGAGCTGGGGTTTTGTATTTCAGATACCCAGAGTTTCTTATTGTCTCCAGAATGTGTATTCTGACAATTTCTACTTTTATCAGAAATTCTGACTCCCCCCAAATAGAATAATTGGACCCACTGTTTTCCCCTCCTATTTTCTTTACCAAATATACATACCAAACAATGTAATTTAATATCATCCAACTTTTAACAAATACTTTTCCACCATTCCCCTATTTTCATATTTCCCCTAATTCTCAATCCCCTATACCAAACGACCCCTAGGTTTTTTTCTTCTTTTTTTAGCTAGGATGGTGCAGGATCTATGGTCCTCCAACCTTGAATACACCACGGCAAAAAAAATGTCACCAGGAGTTTTCTCCGAAGCTAAACGCCACGACCACTTCCCAATGAGGGCCTCATTCAAGTTCCTAAGGTCTAGAAGCCCCCAACATCCCCTGGTGCTTTCACCATCTCCCATCTAACCAAATGAGGTCTCCTATCCTCCCCACCCCACAAGAATCTATTTTGAATCCTTTCTAGCTCCTTAATCACTGAAACAGGTGCTCTTTGTACGAAAGTTGTATACTATATATTTATTTGTGTATAGTTTGTACGGGAAATGTATATACTTTGTACGTGAATATACACTCTATATATTTATTTTTGTACAGTCAATACGAGATTTTTATTCAAACTGTATACACTTTGTACGAGAGTGATACACTCTATATTTATTTTTGTATAATTTGTTTTTTTCGTATAGCAGGGTCGTAAATTGTTCACACAAATTGTACACATCCTGTATGAAATTTGAACACTTTGTATGACATTGTACAACCTTTATATGACATACACTTTGTATGAAGTTCGTACAGACAATAGAGACAAAAAAATAAAGTGTGTCATCATCGGTGAAGCCGCCATGCATAAACGATGTCCCGAAAATTAGGGCCTCTCTCCGATCAACCTGTTTTTTCGCCCGAAAAATAGTAGGCCCAAAAGATATCCCATTCATACGAGATGAAGAACTTGGAAGCAAAAAGAAAAAAGTGATGATCGTTAGATTAGATGGAGAGCTGAGATCAATGCTGCATTGAAGACATCAATTAAAATGTTGTCTCCTGAACCACAATCCAATTTTACGGGTCGCTTGGATGTGATAATTTGGATTTAAAATGGTATCCAATTCTCTAATTAAAATGTATTTAATTTTATGTTTGGATTGTAAAGTGTTGGTCTATAAAAGTGGAATTCGAATTTCAATGGAAATTGAAATTCTTTATGGAAAGAGAATTGAAATTACTTGACAAAAGTCTAGGAATTGAGATTCTATTTCATGATTGATACAATTATCCTCTCCAGTCAATCCATTCAAACTTCCTTTTCGAGTAAGGATTGATCTCCACCTCTATCGTATCTCTGCCCAATAATACTATTGATCCACGACTCTTGCTCCTCTTATCTTATCGACTGCGGTAGTTGAGTTGTTTATGTAATACTTTTTTACGAATAATTAGCAAATTTCTTTATGTAATATTCTCTTTACCTGAACTAGCTATTATTAAGCATAATTAGTTATTATTAAGCATAATTAGTTAGACCCTCTTGTATAAATTACGGTAATTTTCTAGGAGTAATCACTACAATAATTGTATTTCTCCATATAGTATCAGAGCTCCTCTAAAACAAAACCCTGATTTCTTCTTTTTCTCTTCTTCATAGTGTCGACAATAATAGCTGCATCAAACCTCCTATCTTTGGAAAACACGTACTGATATGAACCATCGACAATCATCGGCCGCGACCCTATACCAAATGCTCGACAACCTAGCAATCGAATACAATCCTCAAAACTGGGGATGGAAACGGACTTGGACCCACTAGCTATAAGGAGATAGGAAACCGAAGTATCAAGTCAAATGGTGCCACAAAGTCAAGGGTGATGACCTTTAGCGACGATAAACCATGATCTCTTTAACCTAACGACAACACACTAAGGGAAGAAGAAACCAAAAAGTAACCATTGTTCTTAAAGCAACCTGAATAAGTGTGACTCGAATGTGATTTGAAAGAGTTACAATGGTCTGGGGGAAGGCAGTCACGAATCTAGGAAATAAAAAACATAAAAGCAACGTATTTTAACATGGACATGGTAGCTAAAACAAATAAAGAAAAACAAGTACTATTGGAAAAGGAGAATGATTTCTATTCTGTCTGTCACATTTAAACATGCATATCTCCTTCGTCCCAACGAATCTGATGTCCAATGATAAATGTATATCTTTCCAACGCCGCTGCCCTTGCATCAATCAGATTCCTATATAGGAAGTTATGATAGAAATACTAAAAATGGACAGAATAGTAATCCTTCTATAACAAGGATAACTTGACTCCTTGCTTAGATTCCAAGTTAGGGCCTTTGGGCTTACAGTTGAACCCATGCATGTCCGTTGCAGCTCTTATTGGGCCTCTATCATGGTCCACGTGCTCAACGGGCTCCATGTCTCCAAATAAGCAAACTTTTGTTCATTCTTGTCAGGGCCTCAACTAGGATCTCATCACGTCTCTCATATGAGTCTCCAAATTCCTTTGATAATGATCAAACTTGATCGTAAAAACTACTGCTTGTGGAGGTCGACGGTTCTTTCTTACCTAGGGACTTTTGACCTCGAAGCTCATGTTCTCTCGATGTCACCACTATCAGAGACACAACTTATCTCCTCCGAGGATGGCTCAATTTCTGCATATTCCAATCTAGCGTATCTGGAATGGAGGAAAAAGGATCAATTCATTCTCCTTTAGCTTTGATCCACAATTTTGGAGCAGGCCTTAACAGTGGTAGCAAGGGCCTCGACGTCAATACAACTTTTCAGTTGCAAACTAAAGCTCGTTGGATGGCACTCATGGTTCAACTTCAATCTCTGTGGAAGGCGGCGCTACATGTGATCGAATACATTGTGAAGAAGCAGTCAATAGTTGATATGCTAGCTGAAATTCTAAATCCTATTTCTGACGAGGATCTTACTGGATTCATCCTCATAGGACTTGATGCTTCCTATGGACCATTCACAACAACCTTCATGATGCGACTTGAGTCGATGACTGTGGACGACTTGGTAGGGCTGCTTCTTCAGAAGGAGTCACAACTGGAGGGGGATCTCCATCGCTTACACTGCTTCTTCCTACACCACTATCCAATCCTATGGCTCACGTTGTTGGACGCTTTCAAGCCATCAGACCAGTGCACTTGCCTTATCGATCATCATATCAAGGATCGACAGGTGGGTCACAACCACGTCGCTATAGGGGCACTGCAACTTCTTCTCATCTCGTTGATTGCTGTAAAAATAGTGGTCAAATAAATAACCTACTAGAGTTAACCCACTAAACGGATTCACCATTCATGCCTCTAGCAAAGATCTCAGCCAGTTGTCTCTGCTCGAACCCATGACGAGGACAGTTGTAGAGGAGCTCTTCGAATTCATTCCAAGGATCATAAAGGCTGACCCCGTCCTTCTATCTGAATCTGGCAAGGTTGTCCTTATAAGTTGTGGTTCTTCTTGGAGGGAAGTACTCCTCCACAAAGTCTTGGGCGAAAGTATCCCATTGAGTGTAGTGGCCAGGTGGTTTGCTATTGAGCCATCTCTTGGCGGCACCCGTAGTGAGAATGGGAATGCTTGCAAGCATAGCGTGTTCTTGTCTAGATTTCCACTCTTGAATTTGGTGCACATGAAAAGGAAGTCCGCCAGATGAGTGCAAGGATTATCATGCGGCTTTCCTTCAAACTGAATATCCCTAGAGATCATACCCAGGAATGGGATCTCATAGTTAGGATCTGCATCATTGGCTGGAACGGTGATGTTTGACCGAACACTAGTCGCGCTCGGTTTGTTATAGTCCACATAGTTCGTTGAGTAGCCATTCTGGGAGGTGGTGGTGGTGGAACAGTATGAGGAGTAGGTGGTGGTGAGCCAAAATACTTAGAGGGTGAGGATGAATCTCCCTTAGTTTCCTTGATTTTTATGGGGGAAAGTGGGTCGGTTGACACTTCTTCTTTCCTTGCTGTTGCGTTGTCGGTACGGAACAGTCAGAAATGTCTGAGCTCTTAGCCTTGATCGGCATGAGCTGAGAACGAGTGGTTGGACAATTCATATACTTGCATTCAACCTGTAATTCAACAAAAACAAGAGCAACCAATGTAAAATCAAAGTGTGATGGAAAATGGAAATATGGAAAGTAGAAGAATAATTGCAAACTCTTCTTTCAAACAATGATGAAGAGTCCAAATAACCAGTGTAAAAATAGTGGTCAAATAACTAACCTACTAGAGTAAGAGAGGTCGTATTTCAAGGGTTTCCTTTTTACGTTTACTCAAAGGAGATTGACAAGTATTCGAGTTTAAATTGAGTTTGTGGTGTGAGTTCCACGCGTTTCTAAAGCTATTAAACAAGGAAAATAAAATTGAATTAAAAACTAATATTGAACAGGTTGATTGATTGGGTTTAGTTTCAATTAACAGACAAAAGCTCATACTCGAATCCCCTAAGATCACCAAGGCATTGGCCATCACAAGACCGGTGACTTTTCAATCCTAATTCATTCAATTCTTAAACACCATCATAATTCCTTACCCTTAGGTCTAAGTCCACAAACATTCGCTACTACTGAACTAGCTACCAAGATCGATTATCCGTCCATGCATTCACTTCTATAACAAATAATTGACTGGTGCACCTAAATTGATTCTATGAGCTATTCTTTAAACAGATTTATCCTAAACGGTTCCTACTAGAGGAATGATTCCAGTGAATAGGCTAATTAATTGATTTGACGTCTAAAACAAGGCAGACATTCGCCAACTATCCTTATTTTAACAAGAATCTAATCTAGGTGATAAAGCTAGAAGAGAAACATAAATGAAGAACGAATCAATTATGAATGAGAACAGACTGAATTAAGATTTAATTACCGCCGATAGGTGACTACTTTATAGCCCCAAGTCACTTGGGGTTTATCTAATATAATCTTAAAAGGTTTAGCTACTCATATACAAAAGAATCAAAGACAATCATAGAATTCATCTCAGAGAGGAAGAACAGAGGAAATCTGAAAAATCTAATTTTGATGATTTCGTGGAGCTTCGATGTTCAGAAATCTTCAAGTCCTACCTCCGAGTATCTCCGGGATGAAAAAGTTATGAAGTAATCTCGCGAAGAACTCCAAAATACATTCTAACCTATCTCTTTTGTGTGGGGAAAGTCTGAAAAATGAGATATATCCAAGTTAGGGTTGACTGGCTTCTTAAATAGGGACTTGTCAAATTCTGACCTGGAATAGCGAAACATTTCGCCGAAAACTTTGAGAAGTTTTCGGCTAAAACTTCTTTGTAATATTTTTCCAAATCTCCAACATCAGAATTTGCAATGTTTCCTTCACAACCTTTTCGGCGAAAACTCTGAACATTTCGCCAAAAATTTCTTCGTAAATATTTTCCTTATTTATTCGCCAGATCTTCTGAGTATTCCTCACAAAGTTCTAGGAGAAAACTTTGAAAATTTTCGCCGAAATATTCTTCAAAGAGCAGCTGTGTATTAATTCATGATCATTTGACTTCTACGATGATCGTAGGTTCTATCTTGAGGCTCCATCCCATCCCGAACACTCCTGGTGGCTACTCATTCAATGGTATAGACATGTGTACTAACATAGACACTAGAAAACACATCAAATAGACCCGAAATGGACCAAGGTAACTAATTCGGTAAGAAATAGCGTTAATGAATAGAAATTCACTAAACTACCCCTAAAATGTGTTTCAGACAATGGAATGTCACTTAATTGAGTTTGATAATCACGATATTTCTAGTGTCATCACTCGTCCTTCATCTGGGTCGCGACAGTCGTATGATTATCACATACCTCTAACTATGATCTGTCAGTTATGTAATCATGCTAACCATGAGGTGATAGACTATTAGCAGCGTGGTAATCACACTAATTATCCGTCTCGACACCAACCCACGAGGGACCACGTTCGCCAAGCTTATGTTGCACAACACAACTCCTCCTCGTCGGTTGTCGATCCTACCTGGTACTTCGACACTGGCGCAACCTACCATGTCACTCTGAATCTCGGATGACTCTCCCTCACTAACGACTACACTGGTACCAAAAATTGCAATTCAACGATGGTAATCAATAACTACTTCTCACGTCAGTTCAGGCTCATTGCATGATTTAGGTTTACCTAGTGTATCTATTGTTCCCAAACTCACAAAAAATCTACTTAGCGTTTCCAAACTTACCCAAGACGATTATGTTTATATGGAATTTTGGCCGACTCATTGTTGTGTTAAGAATTTCCAGGGCAAAACTCTACTCCGCGGGGACATTAGTAATGGTCTCTATCGGATCCAAATCACTCCTACACCATCCGCAACACATACAACTCTTTCTGGTGTTCGTACGTCTCTCCAAGGCTAGCATCGTCGACTAGGTGATACTCATGAGTCGTTACTCTGTAATCTTGTGTCAAATTTCAAGCTTCATGTTACCACAAATAACATTTCAGCACCTTGTGCTTCGTGTTAGTTAGGTAAACGTCATCGTTTTCATCTTCTTGTTTGTCATGTTCCGTCGTCAAAACCGTTTGATCTTTCTTTATTCAGATGTTTGGGGACCATCCCCGATTCTGTCTTTGAATAGAAGCCGTTATTTTGTTTTGTTCATGGATGATTGTACTAGATCCGTTTGAATTTATTTCTTATCTACTAAATCCGAAGTTTATTACATTTTCAATGTTTTCATACCATGATTCGCACTCAATTTTCCGTTAATATCAAAAGTTTGCAAACTGATTAGGGAGGAGAGTACAAAAACATTTTATGTTTTTTACCTAGGTACTCTCGACTACTTCCTTGATATTCATATATCTAACATACCATCTACTGCCTCCTTGTCTCAACAATAGTACATTAAGAAGATTATCCACCGTACCAACATGATGGAAGTAGCTGCCATGTCTACCCTAGTCGATCCTCAACACAAACTCACTAAGCAAGCCGACGTTTTCTCTGATCCTAAGTTATATTGGCAAGTGGTTGGTTCGTTGCAATACACCACGATAACTCGTCTAAACATAAAATTCTCCATAAATCGAGTTTGCAAGTATATGCATGCCACAACCACGCATCATTGGCAAACAGTCAAACGTATCATCCGTTATCTCAAAGTGACATTGGATCACTCAGTTCCTCTTCGGCCAACCTCAACAATCTCTCTACTTGCTTAATTCGATGCAGGATGGATAACAGATATGGATGGCAGTCACTCACAATATTGTTACACAATTTTTCACGGTTCAAACTTAATTAGTTGGACATCCCGAAAGTAGAAAGTTGTAGCACGCTCGAGTACCGAGGCAGAGTATAGAGCCATGACTTATACTGGGGCAGAGCTGTTGTGGATACGCCAACTGCTTCTCGACCTCCACATGATGCCCCTGACTCCTCTGATCCTATTATGTGATAATGTCGGATCAATCTTCCTTACAAAGAACCTGATCAATAGCACACGATCCAAACACATAGATCTGGACTTCCAGTTTATTGCGAATTAAAATGGTTCACTACAAATCTCTCCATCTATCAATAGTTGACCAATTGGCTGACATCTTCACCAAGCCACTCTCTAAAGATCGCATGACATCTCTCTGTCTCAAGCTTCAGGTTCACCCTCACCATCAACTTGCCGGGGGTATTGAGCCACGACTCCTGCTCCTCCTATCTTCTCGGATCCAATAGTTGAGTGTGTTTATGTAATATTCTCCTTACCAATAATAGCTATTATCAATCATAATTAGTTAGGCCCTCTTATATAAATTACAGTAACTTTCTAGGAGTAATCACATTAATAATTATCTTTCTCCATACAGATATTGGAAATGGGCGATCTAGCAGAACCTGGTGGGTGACAAAAGGGAAGTTTTGTCTCATAGACAAAATTAAATATTGGCCATGGATTAACACAGAAAGATCCTAGGACCCAAAAAGCTAGTATATTAATTGCATTTAGTCCAATATTTAAATTACTTTTTTTACATAATCCTAAATCTAAGTTTTACAGCAAAAGCTCCCAAAAATTTCAAAAGCTCCCAACCCCCCTCCCCCCACCCCTTCCATCAACCATGCAGTGGGAGGGATCTCGCTGGCCGAAGCTCCTCGCTAGAAAACGAACGTCGCCACTATCCGATGTACGGACGGCGACCCAAAATTACTAGAATTGTTTAGTTTTAACTCTAAAGTTTTGACCAGGGTTAGAAAACTAGTATTTTACATACTGAAATTAGGATTTAAAAGAGGGATTTTGGGGCTTTTTTGGGTAATTCTATTTGTTTTTTTTCAGTAGGGATATTTTACAATTTCAATTCCAGGGTTTTGATTGGATTCCAGGATAATTAGAATACTAGTATTTTGCAAGGGTTGTTGTGTTGTTTTTGGGTAATAGTATTTTCGTGATTGTTGTCTTATTATTTTATTTAAAAATTCTATATTTATTTTGAGTACTAGTATCATCAAATTTATATTAGGATTTCAAGTTTATTCTTCATTTGTGTAACACATATGTTGTGCTTGAAATCTGAGTTTTAAAAAAATAATAATTTGAACATGAAGAATAACACACAAAGGGAGCTGTGTTTGCAGCTTGCTTCTCCTCTTCATCTTCTTCATCTACCTCCTTGTTTCATTCATTGTGTCAATGATCCAGAGATGCTGGTGGTTTCCTTCGTGATCTCGGGTGAGCGTTGTTTGAGTTAGCGGCAGAGACTTCTCTGGTGACGATTTACAACTTTAGCATTCCTTCCTTTGGTGTCGACGTTCCAGTTTCTTCGGCGTGCTCCGGCGACCGTCGGCGTGGGTGAAAGAGATGAAGACATTGGCTTGGAGTTTGGCGGCTGCAGTTGGGATCATCTCTAGGGTTTGTAATTTGGACTGATGTTATCTTGGGCTTAGGTTAATTTGGGCCTGAGTTAATGTTATATTTTCATTTTACTTGTCTTTCCTTGCGCCCTTTGGGTCCTAAACTTTGTACCCATTTTCAGTTTAATGCAAAGCTCATTCTGTCAAAAAAATAATAATAATAATTTAGCTTCATAATAGTAATCCTCATTTGTGATGGTCTTGTTTATAATACTAGTATTATATGTTTCATTGGTGCACCTGAGTAGTTGATGGCAGTGAAATACTAGTATTACTATGTTTGATCTCATTCTTGTGAATACTAGTATTTTGTGAAAAATGAAATGGAGAGAAAAACTTAAAACTATGGGAGTGAAGTTAGGAAAAAAATTTGGTCTGTCATTTTTTATTTATTTAATAATTATAGTTTAATAAGATAAAGAAAGAATATAATTAATAAGAAAAGATAATTCATTAGGGATTAGAGTTAATAGGGGAAAAAAAGGAAAGATAATTATTAAAGAATTAGAGTTAATAGTGGAATAAAAAATAAATAAATGGAGAGCGATGATTGGCTAGGATTGAATTGGGTTGTCACCGAAAAAACTCCCAACTATAGTATAGACCTACATGAACGTTGGTGTTGAAAACGTGATGATATATTATATGCCCATTAAACACTACATTCACTAAATATGAGATTAATGTTTAGGTTTATAACTTCTTAAACACTTCTAAACTAGCTTTTGAGGATTACTTTTACCCAATGAGTTAAATATGAAAAGGATAATGATTCCTAGAATCATTAAGGATATTTTCAGTTATTCCTTGTATATATCTTTCATATATTTTATTTTATATATTATCTTGTATCAATTTCCCTAATACAAATATACAAGTAGAGGCACACGATTGAGTGTGGGTAAACTTTCCAATCCTAATTACATGGTAATCAAAACGTCCACATAATTAGATTTTTTCCCTTCTTTCGGCCAACCCTAGCCGGTCTTCCCCTCTTTCTCCTACTCAACACAAAACACAACTGACCAATCATAGCCGCCTCTTCACACCTTTCCTACTCGACGAAACCAACTAGCTTTCGCCTCTCTAAACATGTAGGCCAATAATACCCAACAACTACCCTCTCCCCCTGCTCAACTCGCGATAAAGAGCGACCGACGAACTATGTCCTCTGGAAGTTACAGATTGAGCCGTTCCTTGCTGGCTACGATCTGGTCAGACATGTTGACGGCACATCAGCAACTCCTGCTCGCGCCACGACTGATGGTGGTGTCTCAACGGATATCACGAAGTGGTTCCGTCAAGATCAGCTTGTGTTGGGATGGTTGATTAATTCCCTCTCACCGACAGTGATTCATACTCTCGTAGGGGTACAGATGGCACGAGAGACATGGCTGTCCCTTGCTACTGCTTTCGGCTCCGGGAGCCCTTCCCAGATCAGGTCTCTTAAATCCCAACTCTTTGATTTACGTTTATCTACTAATTCTGTTGTCGACTATCTTCAGAAAGCAAAGAAAATAGCTGATCACGTACAAGCTCTTGGCCAACCTGTCAAGGATGGTGATCTCGTACAATACGTTACTCGGGGCCTGCCGCCGGCGTACATGCACCTAGTCCGGTCGATTTGTAATCGGACCGTTGAGATTACTTTTGATGAACGTTGTAATGCGAGCAATCAAATACTACCAAGCTAAAAGCTAAGCAGATCGTATTCCACGGGTCTTCTAATAATCGACTACTCAAATGTAAATGCAGACTATTCAGGTTTAGCACGTTGTGCATGGTGTGAGTTCCACGACTTCTATTCTAGAAAAAACAAGGAAACTAAAAACTAACTAAACTGAAAGACAGATTGAAAGATTGGTTGACTTAACAAAGACGACAGACAAGCTTAGACTTTGAATCCCCCTTAGTTCACCAGATCATTGGCAATCAACAGATCAGCGGATTTCAATTCTCGTTCAATCAATTCTAAGACACCACCATAACTCCTGACCCTTAGGTTTAAGACTGGCGAACGTTCTATCTATCCAATCTAGCTACCAAGATTAATTAGCCGCCTGAGTACGGTCGCTTCTTGCGACGACTAAACTAACTGGTGGAATTACTAACGATTTATGAGTTACTCTTGCAGTGGATTAACCCTAACTGGTTCCTACGAAAGACACACTCCAATGAATACGTTAATTGTTGATTTGGTGTTTTAAAGTAAGGCGAGCGTTCGCTTCTATCCTTAGCTTAACGAGAATCTAATCTAGGTGATCAAACCAGACAAGAAACATAAACAACGAAGAACAAACCAAACATGAAAGAGAAACTGATTAAACTTTGAATCTAATCACCGCCGATCCGTGACCGCTTTAAAGCCCTGGGTCACTTAAGAAGTTTTCGCTGAAAATTGCTTTGTAAAATGCTGGCGGCAATTGACTGATTCTTCTGTGAGATTATTGTTTAGAGTTTTCGGCGAGAACTTTGACTTCTCGCCGAAAACTTCATGTTGTAAGCTCTGCAAATTTCTTCTGGAGTTTTCACCGAAAACCTCAAGTCGTTTCGCCGAAAACTCCTATGTAAAATGGGGTAGGAATTGTGTTGACTTGATTGACTCCTTAGATCGATTCCGGTGCGGTTCCTCGGGTTTCCAATGTCTTAGACACGTCCTTGGTTAAATTATTTGACGGCAAAAACCTGTGCTATCACGAAAACACTAGAAAACCATCAACTATACCCGAAACGGGCCAAAGTAACACAAATGGCACGAGATAGAGCAGGTGAGTGAATATTCGTTATTCTACCCTAAAAACCATGTCTTAAGCCAAGAAATGTCACTTAAATGAGGCTGATAATCACCTCAAATCGAGTGTCATCAAAATACCCCACACTTAAGCTTTTGCTTATCCTCAAGCAAACTCAATAGAAAATGCTCAAGTTCACAAATGATAAGATCGATTAAATCGAAGTTTAAGCTCACACAATGAATTATTAGACAGCTACTTCTAGAACAAGAAACCTAACATGCATACCGATCAGCTAAACAACCTGGTCTCACTAAAAACTGCACAAGACAAGTATTAGTAACCAATCATGCACGAATTTGACCTGACCGACCAGACTCCTCACACAAATAATATTTAGTACAAAGGAAACTCTCATTCTCTGCGTTTGGGGACGTGTTTATGCTCTCAATCATTTTCTGTTACTGAATTCTGTCATAAGTTTGCAATTCGACCACATCTCCACCACTGTGACAACGCGAGGAACTAGTCAAGAAGGACTTCCCTGTTAGGACCGTAACAAATTCTACACTACAAGGGTTAAAATGAGATGGATGATGGGAATGTATAATGATGGCTTTGGTGCGGTGTAGTTTTTGACTAACTTCCCTCAAATCTACCTTATGGCTTCCTACAGTCTAACTAGACATGGGTGGAATAGTGTACGCTCGTCCTACAATACCCTCAAACAACCTAGCACTTTATTTTCTTTCATTTTTTTTCTTTTCTTACATTTTCTTTTGATTTCATTCTTCCATATGTAGGGAGAAGAACATTATTGAACTAAAACTTTGAAACTTTTTTGCTTTCGATTTTTTTTCATATTTTATTATTTTTCTATTTTTTTTCTTTTGTGCCGATTCTTTCTTCTAGTTGCTAGAGGAGTTTACACGTCTGGACATAATAGCTAAGACCACCTGTTTAATGGCTATAGGCAGGTTACCACAAATCGACTTCCGGTAGGTCAATCTAGAGCTACAACCACAGGGGATCAACGGGGAATGAAATAATGGGGATTGGCTGTAATGTATATCAAACCGAAAGAACAGGCCAAGCTCAAGGGTTTAAACTAATGGATTTAACGTTGGGTAGGCAATCTAGCTTAGTAGCTGAATCTAGGTGCCCTATCATTCTAGAACTCGTGTCATCGTGTGGTCTCGAGTAGGTCTCATGCAAATTCTAACTCATTCAAGCAAACATAAAATCACTCAAAAAGAATTGAAATTGCAAGTTACGTGCAATGGATCAAAAGCTCACAGTTGGTTTGCTGGTCGGATTCGGTCATTTTCATGCAATCAAAGTGACAAACTACAAGTGTGATTTTGAAAATCTGTTCTGACCAGGCAATTTAGCATCAAAGTATACACGTTGGTTCTCAGGTTCTAGGTTAAGCAGTCTAAGCATCATTATGACAGATTGAACAACAACTTAACATCAAAAATCAAGAACTGAGCAATTCTAATGCTAGAGAAACTGGAAAGGCACCACGGGACACACAAAAACACAATCAAGGGAAATCAAGTTCATGCAAGGTTCTCTAGCATCCTACCCCACACTTAAATCGTTTTGTGTCCTCACAGGACTGAGACTAAAGTTGAGAGTGAAATAGAAGAACCTGGACCGAGATGATTGGCGTAGGGGATGAGCACGGATCCTTGGAGCGGAGGGAATCTACCAAAGCGAAGGGAAGTGTAGTAGACCCGAAGCAAAGGGAATTTACCGACTGCCTGCAAAACAAAAATAAAAGAAAGATAAAAGGGAAACCGGGACAAGTGCCCCAGATCCACATAGAAAAAAGAAATAAAAAGAAAGGACAGGGAAGAGGGTACAACCTGATCACTACAGGTCAGGTGCATCGGGAGGGGGAAACCGGAAGAAGTCGGTGACCCGCTGCTGCCATGCCAGCTGCCCCTCGTACCTCTCATCATTTCAGCGCATGTGTTGCTGCATAATATCCCATCTGGCGTCCTGGGTGGCGGTGTTTGTGACTCTCCACTCCTGGAGTCGCTCATACAACTCTCCAAAGTCAGCTGGAGGCGGTCGGTGTTGAGGGTGCGGCGCCTGGAATTCATCCTGGAGGGGCGGCTGCTGCTGATATTCATACCCTGCCGGCTTCTGTGGCGAGGGCATATGGTCGTAAAACTCCTGCTCTGGCTGAGGCTGCTCCTCATCAGAATCATCTTCTTCCTCTGACTCGTCCTCTTGGGGCGGAGGAAGAACGACTGCCACATACGGACTGTGGTCCAGCTGGAGGTCGAACTCAACAGCTAAATCACCACCGACGGTGTGTACAATGTGGAGCGGGACGTCAGGTCCATATGACTGACCGAGACCGAAGGCGAGGACGAGGCGGCCTACGAAGTTGCCACCAAGGTGAAAGCGAGGGTCCTTGTTCGTCTTGGTCTTCTTGTGGAAGAAGCGTGCCAGCACCCATCCAAGATGAAGTGGGCGGCCTTCTCGGATAGCACTGAGCAGAATGAGCTCCGCTCGACTAATGTGGTGGCGATCCTTCTCTGGAGGAAAACCGAGTGGGGGTAAGCAAAACGAGTAATCGGTAAACACAATGAATCACAAAACACACATATGTCTAGCCGGAATGTTAATATCAAAATTAGAGTCTAGAAGTCAAACTGACATTCAAAAAGTCAACATTAGAATGCATTGAACCCTAATCATGGCAATCACTAGCACAAATCGAGAAATAACGGCATAACATCAACTCTGACAACCAACAAAGTGATACGCATGTGAATGGACAAACATGGCAGTCAAACGAGCAACAACAGTTCATGGTCAAACTGACACTTCATAAAAGTCAATGCCACAAAGAATCATCCTTTAAGCATAGCAAATCATGACCAAATGGTGTCAAAATTCAGCACAAACCTCCCTAAGCATGCTAGAACAGTCCAACGCAATCAGTTCATAAAAATTCTCACGAAACAGTCGGCACCCAAATCGAGGTAGACCGAAAAGTCAACCAAAGTCAACCCCAACGAAATTCAGCATTCTATATGTCAAAAGACTCGTAATGAAAAGCTCTACAACTTACCTTGAAGTCATGATGGCTGAAAACGAACGGAAGAAGCGAAATCGGTGAAAAACTCGAGAAATTAGGTTTCGGTGGAACTGAAGCTCTAGAGCTTCGATTCGGATGTTCTACGGCTTAAAATGATCAGGGGAGGAAGAGGGACCGAGCGGCGGCGATCGGCGAGGATAAGGGTCGGCGGCGATTTTTTGGGTAAATGGGGGGTTTTGGTTTTCGAAAGTGTGAGGGGAGAGGGATAGGAGGGACCGGGAAAAGAAAGAAAATAGGGGATAAGATTTTTTGGATTTTTCAAAATTTTCGACGAAAAGTGTGAGAGTTTTTGCCGAAAAGTCTGGTTAAAAACGTCTGCCGGTTTTTAAAGCAAGTTTTCGCCGAAAAGTGGTGTACTTTTCGCCGAATAGTTTATCAAAATTGGGTCGAAAAACACAGTGGGTTTTAAAGAGAAGTTTTCGCCGAAAAGTGGAGTGCTTTTTCGCCAAAAACTCTGACCTGCAAGTTTGAAAACATTTTCTCAATTTCGGCAAACTTCAAAAAATCAAAACTAATTTGACAAAAATCGGAACAACCTCAAACAACTTGCGATTGAAACGATGACACACAAACTACACACGAAAAATAAGAAATCAAAGTAACTAACACTTTTGGCTCCCCCGAACCGACTCTAAAATACTGAGTTCGACATAAATTAAAACTGACTCCAGCCGTGGGTTGCCTCCCACAAAGCGCTCTTTGATTAACGTCCTTGAGCTGGATGATACCTGGACGGTGTTAGGAGACATCCCAACTCAGGATCTCCTTAACGCTTGCGTTGGAGATAATGAAGTAGAGCTTCGGGGTACTCCAGTGAGCGTGAATTTCTTCCCGTTAGCATGCATGAGCTTAGTACGACCATCGGGAAGGTGGTCGATAATCTTTAATGGACCAAAAAGTTCTCTTGAGAGATCATCCTCTACAAATAAGACGGTAGAGGGAATGAGAACGGTCGGCTTCGTCCTCTCTTTAGCCTTTGGCTTCATTTCACCAGGATCGGTGATCCTTGGCGCTTTCTTGGGAGATGCTTTTGGCTTCTCCTTCTTCACTCGCTCCGGCACCGGTGGCTTGGCAGGAATTGGTGGTGCTGTTGGCTCGGAAGAGGATGGCAAAGCAACTGGCCTCCAGACCATTTGAGTCTTCTTGTGATTCTTCCTCCGTAGTTTGCGAGGTTCCTTGCTTGGTGGAGATTGAGAGGAAGAGGCTTTCAGTTCCTTCTTCTTCTACGAATTTTGTGCCGTGGGTCCGGGCTTCTGTTTGATAATCTGTTCAACACCTGCAACAATAGTTGATCTAGAAACACTAGAAGAGACATCAACAATGGAGTTGACCGAGGTCAACTCCACAGTTTTAACAGTAAGATAGTGAGGTTCTTCCTCCGTAGGAGTATATCTCATACCGTCCTTAAGGCGAAATGTTATTGTATCCTTGCCAACCCTTAAGGTCAAGGAACCACTCGGAACATTGATTTGCATTTCGGTTGTTGCTATGAAGGGTCGACCTATAAGAATAGTAGAATCCTCCTCGCGAGTGTCTATAACCACAAAATCAGCTAGGAAAGTGAAAGGAACACATTTAGTAATGACATCCTTAATCTCTCCTCTTGGAGTTTTCAATGATCTATAAGCAAAGACAAGTTGCATACTAGTCAGGTTAAGTTCTCCTAGATTCAATTTCTCGAACAAACTCATAGGCATGACATTCACAGACGCACCTAGATCAACCAAACTACGTTCTATCTCAATATCATTAATGACCAGAGGTAGTGTGAAAGAACCAGGATCAGAACACTTAGCTGGATATGGCGAGGAAGGCTTCTTGCTACGGATGGTAGGGTATCCTTCTTTGTTCCCCCACATTCCAGTCTCGATCCTTGCATTCGGTAGTAACGCCCTTGGAAAAGGAGGCTTGTCGTAGTTTGGAGCAAGAGGAGGGTCGTACTCCTTAGGTGCCTCTTTCTTCGGTGTCTTCTTCTCCAGAACTTCAATTGCCCTGTATAGATTAGAAGAAGAATTCGTAGGTGAGTTTGTCGGATCTTGAATAGATAACATCTTAGCTTGCTCCTTTCTTGGATTCGGCTCGGTTTGGCTTGGGAACTGGCCGTATGGGCGACCAGAGGCTAAGATGCTGGAGATCTGGTTCACTACATGCTTTATTCTTTGACCGGAAGTAATCTGTTCTTGGTTGAGGAGAGCTTGAGCCTTGAACTGACTATCATGATCGTCAAGTCTGGTGATGATCTGATTGAGCTTCTTGTCGAGTTCACTGTCCTTGTTCTCCTTCTGATGCTGCTGTCCTGTATAGGTATTGTTCAGGTATTGATTCTGGCGATTGCCAAGAGCTGTTCCATAGTTGCACGGATTTCGATGCGGCGGCTGGTAGATACCTTCAATCGAATTGTTCGGCTTCTGGTCCTGAACTGAACCAGTTGGTCGGTTATTCTAATTCTGGTTCTGGTTGGCGCCGGCATTGTAGGGAGGTCGATCTAGGAAATTTCCCTGTTGTCTGTAGTTGTGGTAGCCAACATAACCTTGTTGATTGTTGCTAAAGCCTTGAGAGATGAAATTGACTTCTTTGGTAGACAAGACTTCTGCTTTGCCAAATTTCTAGCATCGGCCTCCGTTATGAGCACAAGCTCCACACCACTCGCAATCAGCAACGTAGACAGAGGCTGCTGGCGGCTTGATAGGTGTAGAAGACTTATTCAGATGCTTCTCAACTTATGCTTTAATGGTTGCTTTGAGATCGAGCTTGCTTCTTGATCCTTCTGATTGTCGTTCCCAGTTCCTTGACTTGGAAGCACAGTTCGGAAAGTGGAGAAGAGCAGCTTCAGGTGTGAGGGTAGTGCAATCCCCTTCAGCTAGGGAATTGACCCATTTCGCAGATTCTTCACGAAGACCTCGAGCAAAGATTTCAGCTAACTGTCTCTGCTCGAAACCATGGTGAGGACAGTTGTAGAGAAGTTCTTGGAATTCATTCCAAGTGTCGTATAGGCTCGCACCTTCCTTCTGAGAAAATATAGCGATGCTATCCTTGAAGGCGGTTGTTCTGGAAGGAGTGAAGTAGTCTTCGACGAAGTCTTGAGCAAGAGTATCCCAGTCTGTGTAGTAACCAGGTGGTTTGCAAGTTAGCCACCTCTTAGCTGCGCCTTTAAGGGAGAACAGAAAAGCTCTCAAGCATAGAGTGTTCTTGTCGAGATTCCCGCTCTTGCAAGTGCCGCAGAGATCGATGAAATATGCCAGATGCGTGCACGGATTGTCCAGGGGTCTGCCTTCAAATTGTAAATCCCTAGAGATCATGGTCAAGAAATGAATCTTGATCTCGTAGTCGGGATCTCCTTCGATGCGTGGCACGGCGATAGAAGATCGAACGCTAATTGCGCTCAGCTTGTTAGAGTCAGCTAGACTCTTCGGTGCAACCGATGGAAGTGGTGGTGGTAATTGGTCATCCATCCTAGGAGATGGAGTAGGTGAAAGTGATGCGGTGTATGAAGTAAATGAAGATGAGGAACTCTCCTTCAGTTCCTCGATCTTAATTGGTGTAAAAGATGGAGATGGATCTATTCTGCCTCTCGTTGGAATTCGCGATCGAACTGCCTGGTCTCTCTATAGTCTTAGCCTTGTCGTCTTTGCAGTTTGGGAGCGCGTGAGAGGGTGGTGGTGCATAAACTTGTGAACAACCTACGAATGAAAAAGACAAGCACAACCAGTGTAAAATCGAAGTGGATGGAAATATGGAAGATGGAAAGTAGAAGAATAAAATGCCAGTTCTTCTTTCAAACAATTAAAAGAAGGTCCCCCCAATGGCGCCAATTTGATGAACGATGTAATGCATGCAATCAAATACTACCAAGCTAAAAGCTAAGCAGATTGTATTCCACGGGTCTTCTAATAATCGTCTACTCAAATGTAAAGGCAGACTATTCAGGTTTAACACGTTGTTCGTGGTGTGAGTTCCACGGGAAATTAAAAACTAACTAAACTGAAAGACAGATTGAAAGATTGGTTGACTTAACAAAGACGACAGACAAGCTTAGACTTCGAATCCCCCTTCGTTCACCAGAGCATTGGCAATCAACATATCAGCGGATTTCAATTCTCGTTCAATCAATTAAAAGACACCACCATAACTCCTGACCCTTAAGTTTAAGACTTGTGAACGTTCGCTCTATCCGATCTAGCTACCAAGATTAATTAGCCGCCCGTGTACGGTCGCTTCTTGCGTTGACTAAACTAACTGGAGGAATTACTAACGATTTATGAGTTACTCTTGTAGTGGATTAACCCTAACTGGTTCCTACAAAAGGCACACTCCAATGAATAGGTTAATTGTTGATTTGGTGTTTTAAAGTAAGGAGAGCGTTTGCTTCTATCCTTAGCTTAACGAGAATCTAATTTAGGTGATCAAGCCAAACAAGAAACATAAACAACGAAGAACAAACCAAACATGAAAGAGAAACTGATTGAACTTTGAATCTAATCACCGCCGATCCGTGACCGCTTTAAAGCCCAGGGTCACTTAGGGTTCATCTAGTCTAAGCTTTATGAGTTTAGCTACTCATGTTCATAACGACAGAATCAAAGACAAAAATAGAGTTCATCATGAAAAGGAAGAACAGATAGAAACTGTAAAACCTAATTAAGACGACTCTGGCAAAGCTTCGCTCTCCGATAATCTTCAATCCTAGCTCCGAGTTTCCGAGGTGACGGGATGGCGTCACGATCTCTTCCTGGCTCTTCGAACTCTTCAACTCTGTTCTCTCAAACTTCTTAGGTCTGGAACTCGTGAAGGAGTTGTAAATTATGAGGTTTATTTGAATTTGGGAAGCCGGTTAAGTATTTATACTTAACCCTAAGTTTGCCGGATTTGCCTGGATTTTTGGTGAAAACTTAAGGAGTTTTCGCCAAAAACTGCTTTGTAAAATGGTGGCGCCAATTGACTGATTCTTCTGTGAGATTATTGTTTAGATTTTTTGACGAGAACTTTGACTTCTCGCCAAAAACTTCGTCTTGTAAGCTCTGCCGATTTCTTCTGGAGTTTTCGTTGAAAACCTCAGGTCTTATCGCCGAAAACTCCCGTGTAAAACGGGGTAGGAATTGGGTTGACTTGATTGACTCCTTAGATCGATTCCGGTGCGGCTCCTAGGGGTTCCAATGCCTTTGACACGTCCTTGGTTACATTGGCAAAACCCTGTACTATCACGAAAACACTAGAAAACCATCAAATAAACCCGAAACGGGCCAAAGTAACACAAATGGCACGAAATAGAGCAGGTGAGTGAGTATTCGCTATTCTACCCTAAAAACCATGTCTTAAGCCAACAAATGTCGCTTAAATGAGGCTGATAATCACGTCAAATCGAGTGTCATCGACTTTTCTCGAGCTCCATGGAATGCTTCTCTCCGAAGAAATAGACATTTAGATGGACGTTGCGTTGACTCCCCAAGCTAACTACGCTGCATTAGCCACAAGTGGCGGCAGCCTCCCAACGCCGGTCGAATTGGCCACGTAGGACAGCCTACCCTCCGCTAGCACATGGAGGGAACTACTCCTACCGCCAATACCAACGACGGCAGCAGCAGCAGCCACAACAGCTAAGCACATATTAGTAGTTTCCACAAGCCGCGCCGCCTGGCCAATCTCGACCGTTGTTTTGCTACAACTGCAATGGTCGCGAGCATCATTTTAAAATGTGCCCGTCTCCAAGGATGACACAGCCGAAACCCTCAAGCCAACCTAGCCATGTCTCCATCTCAGCCACATCGAAATTGGACCCTCGACTCGAGAGCTACACATCACTTGACCAATAATCTCGAGAACCTTGCCTTGCATTCTGAGTACCAGGGCACCGACCAAGTGCAGCTGAGTGATGGTAATCTCGTCCCAATCTCTCACTTTGGTTCACCTACTTCCAATTTAAATGGCTATCGTTTTATGTTGCGAAATATGCTTGTGGTGCTAGCTTCATGTCAGAACTTGATGTCTATTAGTGCCTTGACTCGCAATAATGATGTACGTTGAAATGCGTGCGATCAAATACTACTAAGCTAAAAGCTAAGTAGATCATATTTCACGGGTCTTCTAAAAATGTCTACTCAAATATAAAGGCAGATTACTCAGTTTTAACACGTTGTGCGTGGGTGAGTTCCACGAATTCTATTCTAGAAAATGCAAGGAAATTAAAAACTAAATTGAAAGACAGATTGGAAAATTGGTTGACTTAACAAAGATGACAGAAAAGCTTAGACTTTGAATCCCCCTCAGTTCACCAGAGCATTGGCAATCAACAGATCAGCGGATTTCAATTCTCGTTCAATCAATTCTAAGTCACCACCATAACTCCTGACCCTTAGGTTTAAGACTGGCGAACGTTCGCTCTATCCGATCTAGCTACCAAGATTAATTAGCCGCCCGAGTACGGTAGCTTCTTGCGATGACTAAACTAACTGGTGGAATTACTAACGATTTATGAGTTACTCTTGCAGTGGATTAACCCTAACTGATTCCTACGAAAGGCACACTCCAATGAATAGGTTAACTGTTGATTTGGTGTTTTAAAGCAAGGCGAGTGATCGCTTCTATCCTTAGCTTAACAAGAATCTAATCTAGGTGATCAAGCCAGACAAGAAACATAAACAACGAAGAACAAACCAAACATGAAAGAGAAACCGATTGAACTTTGAATCTAATCACCGCCGATCCGTGACCGCTTTAAAGCCCTGGGTCACTTAGGGTTCATCTAGTCTAAGCTTTACGAGTTTACCTACTCATGTTCATAACGACAGAATCAAAGACAAAAGTAGAGTTCATCATGAAAAGGAAGAACAGATAGAAACTATAGAACCTAATTAAGATGACTCTGACAAAGCTTTGCTCTTCAGTAATCTTCAATCTTAGCTCCGAGTCTCCGAGGCGAAGGGATGGCGTCACGATCTCTTCCTGGCTCTTCGAACTCTTCGAACTCTGTTCTCTCAAACTCCTTAGGTCTGGAACTCGTGAAAGTTCTAAATTATGAGGTATATCTGAATTTGGGCCGCCAGTTAAGTATTTATACTTAACCCTAAACTGCCGGATTTTGCCTGGAGTTTTCGGCGAAAACTTCTTTGTAAAATGGATGGTCTTCCGATTGCTTCCCTTGTGATTTTCGGACTTAGAGTTTTCAGTGAGAACTTTTGGGTTTTCACCGAAAACTTCTTCTTGTGATGCTCTGCCGATTTCTTCTGGAGTTTTCGCCAAAAACTCAAGTGTAAAACGGGGCAGGAATTGAGTTGACTTGATTGGCTCCTTGGATCGATTCTGGTGCGATTCCTCGAGGTCCTAATGCCTTAGACACGTCCTTGGTTACTTTATTTGACGGGAAAAATCTGTGCTATCACGGAAACACTAGAAAACCATCAAATAGACCTGAAATGGGCCTAAGTAACACAAATGGCACGAGATAGTGTAGTTGAGTGAATATTCGCTATTCTACCGTAAAAACCATGTCTTAAGCTAAGAAATTTCGCTTAAATGAGGCTGATAATCACGTCAAATCGAGTGTCATCAAAATACCCCACACTTAAGCTTTTGCTTGTCCTCAAGTAAACTGAATAGAAACGCTCACGTTAACAAATGATAAGATCGATTAAATTGGAGTTCAAGCATGCACAATGAATTATTAGACAGATTATCCCTAGAACAAGAAACCTAACATGCATACTGATCAGCTAAACAACCTGGTCTCACTAAAAACTGCACACGACTAGTAGAAGCAACCAATCATGCACGAATTTGACCTGACCGACCAGACTCCTCACACATATAATATTTAGTAAAAGGGGAACTCTCACTCTTTGTGTTTAAGGACGTGTTTCTGCTCTCAATCATTTTCTGTTACTGAATTCTGTCATAAGTTTGCAATTCGACCACATCTCCACCACTGTGACAACACGAGGAACTAGTCAAGAAGGACTTCCCTGCTAGGATTGTAACGAATTCTACACTACAAGTGTTAACATGAGATGGATGAAGGGGATGTATGATGATGGCTTTGGTGCGGTGTACCTTTTGGCTAACTTCCCTCAAATCTAGCTTATGGCTTCCTACCGTCTAACCAGACACGGGTGGAATAGTGTACGCTCGTCCTACGATACCCTCAAGCAAACTAGCACTTTATTTTGCATATTTTCTTTTTCTGAATTTTCTTTTACTTTTTCTTTTGACTTCGTTCTTCCATATGTAGGAGAAGAACGTTATTGAACTTTGAACTTTTTCTCTTCTTCTTTTTCGAAAAATTTTCTTCTTATTTTTCTTCTTCTTTTTCGAAATTTTTCTTCTTTTGTGCTGAATCTTTCTTTAGATGCTAGAGGAGTTTACACGTTTGCACATAATAGCTAAGACCACCTGTTTAAAGGCTATAGCAGGTTACCACAAACCAACTTCCGGTAGGTCAATCTAGAACTACAACCACAAGAGATCAACGGGGAATGAAAGAATCGGGAATGGCTGTAATGTATATCGAACCGAAAGAAAACACCAAGCTCAAGGGTTTAAACCTAGAGGATTTAACGTTGGGCAGGCAATCTGGCTTAGTAGCTGAATCTAGGTGCCCCTATCATTCTAGAACTCGTGTTATCGTGTGGTCTCGAGTAGGTTTCATGCAAATTCTAACTCATTCAAGAAAACAAAAAACCACTCAAAAAGAATTGAAATTGCAAGTTACGTGCAATGGATCAAAAGCTCACAGTTGGTTTGCTGGTCGGATTCGGACATTTTCATGCAATCAAAGTGACAAACTAAAGTGTGATTTTGAAAATCTGTTCAGACCAGGCAATTTGGCATCAAAGTATACACGTTGGTTCTCAGGTTCTAGGTTAAGCAGTCTAAGCATCATTATGACAGATTGAACAACAATTTAACATCAAAAATCAAGAACTGAGCAATTCTAATGCTAGAGGAAGTGGAAAGGGACCACGAGGCACACAAAAACACAATCAAGGGCAATCAAGTTCATGCAAGGTTCTCTAGCATCCTAAAATACTCCACACTTAAATCGTTATGTGTCCTCACAGGACTAAGACTAGAGGTGAGAGTGAAAAAAAGAAAAACCTGGACTGAGATGATTGGTGTAGTGGATTGAACACGGATCCTCAGAGCGGAGGGAATCTACCGAAGAAAAGGGAAGTGTAGTAGACCCTGAAGCAAAGGAAATATACCAACTGCCTGCAAAACAAAAACAAATGAAAGATAAAAAGGAAACTTGGACAAGTGTCCTAGATCCACACAGAAAAAGTTGGATCGAAATCTGAAAAGAAGAAATAAAAAGAAAGGACAAGGAAGAGGACACAACCCGATCATTGCTGGTCAGGTGCGTCGGGAGGTGGAAAGCGGAAGAAGTCCGTGACCCGTTGCTGCCACGCCAGCTGCGCCTCGTGCCTCTCATCTTGCACACGCATGTGCTGCTGCATAATATCCCATCTGGCGTCTTGGGTGGCGATGTCGGTGACTCGCCACTCTTGGAGTCGCTCATACAGCTCTCCAAGATCAGCTGGATGCGGCTGGTGATGCGGAGGAGGCATCTGGAAATCACCCTAGAGGGGCGACTGTTGCTGATATACATACCCTGCCTGCTGCTGTGGCGAGGGTATATAGTCGTCAAACTCCTGCTCTGGCTGAGGCTGCTCCTCCTCAGAATCATCTTCTTCCTCTGACTCGTCCTCTTGGGGCGGAGGAAGAGCAGCTGCCACGTACGGACTGTAGTCCAGCTGGAGGTCGTACTCAACAGCTAAATCACCACCGACGGTGTGTACTATGTGGCGCAGGACTTCAGGACCGTATGACTGGCCGAGACCGAAGGCGAGGACGAGGCGGCCTACAAAGTTTCCACCAAGGAGGAAGCGAGGTGGCTTGGTCGTCTTGGTCTTCTTGTGGAAGAGACGTGCCAGCAACCATCCAGGATGAAGTGGGTGACCCGCTCGGATAGCACGGAGCAAAATGAGCTCCTCTCGACTAATATGGTGGCGGTCCTTCTCTGGTGCGTATAAAATAGATCTACGCCAAACTATATGAATGAAACGAAAGAGAGGGTGAGCGAGTGAACTGACCGAGTTATGAGCGCCGGTCTGAGCGCCAGGCACTCCAGTGATGTGGCTCCAGAGCTCGTCATAGATTGGGGTGTTGCCCGAGTTGTCCTCCCAACTGAGCTGGTGATCGCGGTAGTGCGCGGACGGGATGCCAAGATGGTCGGCAAACTTGTCGTACGTCAAGCTCTTGTACACCCCACCAAGGTAGAAGGTGACAATCTTCTTGTGCTGGCGCCTCGCGTGCGTGTCCAGCTCGAATGTGGCCCATAACTCTCGGAGCGCTACCTCAGGGAAGTCGTCAGCAATGGTGGTCAGCTCCAGAAGACCTGCAGCTACCAGAGATTCGGTCACAGTCCGGTGCCAATCCTCGTCATGCCCGTGGAGGGACTCCAGGGAGAGCGGGTGCACGTCAGCAACTTCGGTGTCCTGGAACCGCTGGTAGCATTCGAAGTAGTGCACCGGTACCCGGTACGGTCAGGGAATGCTGGTGGATGACCGTGGATGAAGGGTGTGACGGGGGCAGGTGCTCGGGAGCTAGACCCGATGTCAAGTCTCTGCTTAGTCATGCGCTCATTATTGACGTTCCTATTCATGATAAGAAAAATAAACCAGATTAGTCAAACTAAGACCCTACCCCACACTTAGTAGAAAAACTCAATTTCACAAAGAAATGAGGAAAACCGAGTGGGGGTAAGCAAAGTAGATTAACCAGTAATCACAAATAATCACAACACATGCATAGGAATAGCCAGAACGTTCACATCACAATCAGAGTCCAGAAGTCAAACCGACATTCAAAAAGTCAACATCATAGCACATTAAACCCTAATCATGGCAATTATTAGCACAGAGCGAGAAATGACGACATAAATTAGCTCAGATAATCAACCAAGTGATATACACGTGATTGGACAAACATGGCAGCCAATTGAGCAAAAATAGTTCATGGTCAAACCGACATTTCACAAAAGTCAACACCACAAAGAATTAATCTTTAAGTATAGCAAATCATGATCAAATAGCCTCAAGTTTCACCAAAACCTCCCTAAGCATGCTAGAACAGTCCAAACTAATCAGTTCAACAAAATTCTCACGAAACAGTCGGCACGCAAATCGAGGTAGACCGAAAAGTCAACACTAACAAAATTCAGCATTCACATGTCAAAAGATTCGGAATGAAAAGCTCTACAACTTACCTTGAAGTCATGATGGCTGAAAACGAACGGGGAGAGAAAAATCGGTGAAAAATCGAAAATCTAGGTTTCGGTGGAACTGGAGCTCTAGAGCTCTGATTCGGACGATCTACGGCTTAAAACGATCAGGAGAGCAAGAGGAGGCGAGCGGCGGCGGCAAAGGTTGTGGCGGCGGCGATTTTTTCGAAGGGGGGGCTGCGTTTTTCGAAAATGAGAGAAGGGGAGAGAGTGGAGTGAACCGGAAAAGAAAGAAAAATAGGGGGGAAATTTTGGATTTTTTCGGAAGTTTCCGGTGAAAAGAAGTGCAAGTTTTCGCCGAAAACTTCATTTAAAAATGTCTGCTGGATTTCAAAGCAAGTTTTCGCCAAAAAGTTTGTAACTTTTTGGCAAAAAGTTTAACAAAAATCAGTCGAAAAACATAGGGGGTTTTGAAAGGAAGTTTACGCAGAAAATATTGTAGTTTACGCCGAAAACTTTGCTCTGCAGGATTTGAAAATATTTTCGCAATTCCGGCAAACTTCAGAAAATAACAACTAATTTAACAAAAATCGAAACAACCTCAAACAACTTGCGATTGAAACGATGACACACAAACTACACACGAAAAATAAGAAATCAAGCAAACTGACACTTTTGGCTCCCCCGAACTGACTCTAAAATACTGAGTTCGACACAAAATAAAATCTGACTCCAGCCGTGGGTTGCCTCCCACAAAGCGCTCTTGATTAACGTCCTTGAGCTGGACGATACCTGGATGGTATTACGAGACATCCCAACTCAGGATCTCCTTATGCTTGCGTCGGATTTCATGAAGTAGAGCTTCGGGGTATCTCTGGCGAGCATGAATTTCTTCCCGTTAGCATGTATGAGTTTAGTACGTCCATCGGGAAGGTGATCGGTAATCTTGAACGGACCGAAAAGTTCTTTTGAGGGATCATCCTCTAGAAGGAAGACGGTAGAGGGGATGATAATGGTCGACTTCGTCTTCTCTTGAGCCTCCGACTTCATTTCACCAGGATCGGTGATCGTCGGTGTTTCCTTGGGAGATGCTTCTGGCTTCAACTTCTTTACTTGCTCCGGCGCCGGTGGCTTGGCAGGGATTGGTGGTGCAGCTGGCTCGGAAGAGGGTGGCGGAGCAACTGGTCTCCAGACCATTTTAGTCTTCGTTTGATTCCTCTTTCGTAGCCTGCCAGGTTCCTTGCTTTACAGCGATTGAGAAGAAGAGGCTTTATGTTCCTTCTTCTTTTGCGGCTTTTGTGCCGAAGCTCTGGTCTTCTTGATGACAAGCTGTTCAACACCTGCAACAACAGTTGATCTAGGAACACTGGAAGGGACATCAGTAGCGGAGTTGACCGGAGTCAACTCCACAGTTTCAACAGCTAGACAGTGAGGTTCTTCATTCCTAGGAGTATATTTCATACCGTCCTTAAGGCAGAATGTTATCGTTTCCTTACCAACCCTTAAGGTCAAGGAACCACTCGGAACGTTGATTTGCATTCCGGTCATTGCCATGAAGGGTCGACCTATAAGGATAGTAGAATCCTCCTTGCTAGTACCTATAACCACAAAGTCAACTAGGAAAGTGAAAGGACCACATTTAGTAACGACATCCTTAATCTCTCCTCTATGAGTTTTTAATGATCTATCAGCAAAGACAAATTGCATGCTAGTCGACACAAGTTCTCCTAGATTCAATTTCTCAAACAAACTCATAGGCATGACATTCACAGACGCACCTAGATCAACCAAACTACGTTCTATCTCAACATCATTAATGACCAGAGGTAGCGTGAAAGAACCAGGATCGGAACACTTAGCTGGATATGGCGAGGAAGGCTTCTTGCTACGGATGGCAGGATATCCTTCTTTGTTCCCCCACATGCCAGTCTCGATCCTTGCGTTTGGCAGTAACGCCCTTGGAAAAGGAGGCTTCTTGTAGTATGGAGTAAGAGGAGGGTCGTACTCCTTAGGCGCCTCTTTCTTTGGTGTCTTCTTCTCCAAAACTTCAATGGTCCAGTAAAGAGTAGAAAAAGAATTAGTAGGTGAGCTTGTCGGATCTTGAATAGATACCATCTTAGCTTGCTTCTTTCTTGGATTCGGCTCGGTTTGGCTTGGGAGCTGGCCGTATGGGTGACCAGAAGCTAACATGCTGGAGATCTGGTTCACTGCATGCTCTATTCTTTGACCGAACGCAATCTGTTCTAGGTTGGGAGGGCTTGAGCCTTGAACTGACTATCATGATCGTCAAGTATAGTGATGATCTGAGTGAGCTTCTTGTCGAGTTCACTGTCCTTGTTCTCCTTCTGATGCTACTGTCCTGTATAGGTATTATTTAGATATTGATTCTGGCGATTGCCAGGAGTTGTTCCATAGTTACCTGGATTACGATGCGGCGGCTGGTAGATACCTCCCGTCAGATTGTTCGGCTTCTGGTCCTGAGCTGAACTAGTTGGTCGGTTATTTTGATTCTGGTTGGCACCAGTATTGTAGGGAGGTCGATCTTGGAAATTTCCTTGTTGTCTATAGTTGCGGTAGCCAACATAACCTTGTTGATTGTTACTGAAACCTTGGGAGATGAAATTGACTTCTTCGGTAGACCAGACTTCTGTTTTGCCGAAGTTCTGACAACGGCCTCCGTTATTAGCACAAACTCCACACCACTCGCAATCAGCAACGTAGACAAAGGTTGCCGGCGGCTTGATAGGTGTAGAGGACTTCTTCAGATGCTTCTCTACTTCTGCTTTAATGGTTGCTTGGAGATCGAGCTTGTTTCTTGATCTTTCTGATTGTCGTTCCCAGTTCCTTGACTTGGAAGCACAGTTTGCGAAGTGAAGAAGAGCAGCTTCAGGTGTGAGGCTAGTGCAATCCCCTTCAGCTAGGGAATTGACCCATTTAGCAGATTCTTCACGAAGACCTCGAGCAAAGATTTCAGCTAACTGTCTCTGCTCGAAACCATGGTGAGGACAGTTGTAGAGAAGTTCTTAGAATTCATTCCAAGTGTCATATAAGCTTGTACCTTCCTTCTGAGAAAATCTAGCGATGCTGTCCTTGAAGGAGGTTGTTCTGGAAGGAGGGAAGTACTCTTCGATGAAGTCTTGAGCAAGAGTATCCCAGTCTGTGTAGTAACAAGGTGGTTTACCAGTGAGCCACCTCTTAGCTGCGCCATTAAGAGAGAATGGGAAAGCTCTCAAGCAAAGAGTGTTCTTGTCGAGATTCCCGCTCTTGAAAGTACCACAGAGATCAATGAAATCCGCCAAATGCGTGCACGGATTGTCTAGTGGTCTGCCTTCAAATTGTAGATCCCTAGAGATCATTGTCGAGAAAGGAATCTTGATCTCATAGTCAGGATCTCCTTTGATGCGTGGCACGGCGATAGAAGATCGAACTCTAGTCGCGCTCGGCTTGTTGTAGTCAGCTAGACTCTTCGGTGCAACTGGTGGTAGTGGTGGCTGATCGCCTAGTGGTGGTAGGTGATCACCCATCCTAGGAGATGGAGGAGGTGAGAATGATTCGGTGTATGAAGCAGATGAAGATGAAGATGAGGAACTCTCCTTCAGTTCCTTGATCTTAATTGGAGTGAAAGGTGGAGGTGGATTGGTTCTGCCTCTCGTCAGAACTCGTGGTTGTCCTGGTGGAGCAGAACTGCCTGATCTCTCTGCACTCTTAGCCTTGTCGTTCTTGGCGGTTTGGGAGCGCGTGAGAGGGCGGTGGTGCATAAACATGTGAACAACCTGCGAATAACAAAAACAAGCACAACCAGTGTAAAATCGAAGTTGATGGAAATATGAAAGATGGAAAGTAGAAGAATAAAATGCCAGTTCTTCTTTCAAACAATTAAAAGAAGCTCCCCGGCAACGGCACCAATTTGATGTACGTTGTAATGCGTGGATCAAATACTACCAAGCTAAAAGCTAAGTAGATCGTATTCCACGGGTCTTCTAAAAATGTCTACTCAAATATAAAGGCAGATTACTTAGGTTTAACACGTTGTGCGTGGTGTGAGTTCCACGACTTCTATTCTAGAAAATGCAAGGAAATTAAAAACTAAATTGAAAGACAGATTGGAAAATTGGTTGACTTAACAAAGACGACAGACAAGCTTAGACTTCGAATCCCCCTCAGTTCACCAGAGCATTGGCAATCAACAGATCAGCGGATTTCAATTCTCGTTCAATCAATTCTAAGACACCACCATAACTCCTGACCCTTAGGTTTAAGACTGGCGAACGTTCACTCTATCCGATCTAGCTACCAAGATTAATTAGCCGCCCGAGTACGATCGCTTCTTGCGACGACTAAACTAACTGGTGGAATTACTAACCATTTATGAGTTACTCTTGCAGTGGATTAACCCTAACTGGTACCTACGAAAGGCACACTCTAATGAATAGGTTAATTGTTGATTTGGTGTTTTAAAGTAAGGCGAGCGTTCGCTTCTATCCTTAGCTTAACAAGAATCTAATCTAGGTGATCAAGCCAGACAAGAAACATAAACAACGAAGAACAAACCAAACATGAAAGAGAAACTGAATGAACTTTGAATCTAATCACCACTGATCCGTAACCGCTTTAAAGCCCTGGGTCACTTAGGGTTCATCTAGTCTAAGCTTTACGAGTTTAGCTACTCATGTTCATAACGACAGAATCAAAGACAAAAATAGAGTTCATCATGAAATGTAAGAACAGATAGAAACTGTAGAACCTAATTAAGATGACTCTGGCAAAGCTTCGCTCTTCGGTAATCTTCAATCCTAGCTCCGAGTCTCCGAGGTGAAGGGATGGCGTCACGATCTCTTCCTGGCTCTTCGAACTCTTCAACTCTGTTCTCTCGAACTCCTTAGGTCTGGAACTCGTGAAAGTTCTGAATTATGAGGTATATCTGAATTTGCGCCGCTAGTTAAGTATTTATACTTAACCCTAAACTGCCGGATTTTGCCTGGAGTTTTCGGTGAAAACTTCTGAAGTTTTCGCCGAAAACTACTTTGTAAAATGGCTGGTCTTCTGACTGCTTCCCCTGTGATTTTCGTACTTAGAGTTTTTCGCGAGAACTTTTGGGTTTTCGCCAAAAACTTCTTCTTGTGATGCTCTGCCTATTTCTTCTGGAGTTTTCGCCGAAAATTCTAAGCTTTTTGGCCGAAAACTCAAGTGTAAAATGGGGCAGGAATTGAGTTGACTTGATTGGTTCCTTGGATCGATTCTGGTGCGATTCCTCGAGGTCCTAATGCCTTAGACACGTCCTTGGTTACTTTATTTGACGCCAAAAACCTGTGCTATCACGAAAACACTAGAAAACCATCAAATAGATCCGAAACGGGCCTAAGTAACACAAATGGCACGAGATAGAGTAGTTGAGTGAATATTCACTATTCTACCCTAAAAACAATGTCTTAAGCTAAGAAATGTCGCTTAAATGAGGCTGATAATCACGTCAAATCGAGTGTCATCAGATAACAATCTGGCTATTCCGTTTTATGGAAATTTGGTGTGTATACAAGATTTGGACAGCCACAAGACACTATACCACCACCAGAGTAAGGATGGCCTCTATACCATCCCACTCTCTTTTATGCACCGGCGCCGCCCACAGGTTCATTCGGCGACTTTGACGACGTGGCATAACCGGTTGGGACATGCAAACATGGAGAGTGTTAAGCGAGTTCTAAGGAGTTCTGATATCTCCTTTTCTAATAAGCGTTTATCGCACATTTGTCAAGATTGCTGTGTTGGGAAGATGCACAAACTTCCTTTCTCTGTTTCTAATTATCGTGCCTCTGGACCTTTGGATTTGATTTGCAGTGATGTTTGGGGACCGTCACCGGTTGATTCGGTTGATAATCAATGTTTCTACATTCTATTTTATGATCACTTTAGCAAGTATTTGGATTTACTTTGTGCGCTATCAATATGATTTGTTATCGATTTTTATGACTTTCCGAGCTATGGTTGAAAACTACTTCGGCCGCCCTATACGAACTTTTCGTGCCGATTGGGGAGGAGAATATCAGAAGTTATCGCAGTATCTCACAAAGGAAGGGATACTATTCCAAAGCTCTTCCCCGCACACGCCGGAGCAAAACGGATGTCCAGAGAGAAAGCATCGACATGTGACGGAGCTAGGCCGCACCCTAATACATCAGGCTAAACTACCTCCACCCTACTGGCCTTATGCTTTCCGCACGACAGTTTATCTGATTAATCGTTTGCTGTCTTCTATTCTTGATAATGATACCCCTTATCATAGCTTGTTTCGTGTTGCTCCAGATTATTCGGCACTCAGAGTTTTTGGTTGTTTGTGCTATCCATGGTTGAAGCCTTACGCGACTAATAAACTTGAGCCAAAGTCGGCTCCTAGTGTTTTTCTTGGATATAGCTTACAGCATGAAGGATATTATTGCCTAAGTTTGTCTACATATAAAATCCACATATCTCGACACGTTATATTTGATGAGCTCACTTTCCCTTTTCAGGTGCCCTCGGTACTCAAATCGGCTCCTCCACCCACGTCAAGCCCATTGCCGCAACAACCTATCCCGACACCTCTTCTACTCCCACCTCCCACGACTACTTCACAGCCGCCTCATAATATACAATCTGCTCGTCCACCGATAAGGCCGACTGTCCAGCCAGAGGTACCCACATCACACACGCAAGGGCCTACTGCCCAGCCACTCACCACAACAGCTGACGCGGAAATTGAAAATGTTGGGTCAAGACACCAAATGGTGACGCGGTCAAAAACGGGCAGCCTTAAACCCCAGATTTTTGGAGCCGTTCTGGATGCAGAAGAAATTGAGCCGTTTAACTATACACAAGCCTATCCCCATCAGCATTGGAGGGCAGCCATGCACTCTGAATTTAATGCCCTCTTCCAAAACGACACATGGAGCTTGGAGGAACCGGATCCTACGAAGAAGCCTATAGGCAACAAATGGGTGTTTAAAATCAAACGAAATCATGATGGCACAGTGGCTCGATACAAAGCGCGACTGGTGGCGAAAGGGTTCCACCAAACCGAAGGAGTCGACTATTCAGAAATGTTTAGCCCGGTAATCAAACCCGCTACTATACGTCTCATTCTTTCAATAGCAATGTCACGTGATTGGGTTCTGAATCAGTTGGATGTGTCTAATGCCTTCTTACATGGTACACTGATGAGCTTGTTTACATGGTCCAACCACCAGGGTTTGTGGATCCAGCCAAGCCCAACCATGTTTGCCGATTGCATAAGTCTTTATACGGTCTCAAATAAGCTCCACGGGCTTGGTTCTCTTGTCTTCGAGTCTCGCTAATGGAGTTGGGCTTCCAAGGATCCAAAACGGATCATTCCTTGTTTTATAAAAATCACCATTCACTCATCTTTGTTTTGGTGTATGTAGATGATATAATTATTACAGGCGAGTCACCGATTGAAGTCAAGAAAATAATTGGACAGCTGGTCGAGCGTTTTCAGATTAAGGATCTTGGACCCTTAAGTTTTTTCCTGGGAGTAGAGGTGCATCGGCAGCCTAATCTTCTACACATGTCTCAGCCTAAATATATAAGGAAGCTTCTCCTGAAGGCTAGCCTTCAAAACTCCAATTTGGTTGCGACGCCGTACTACAAGTCAAGCTCGGCCAAATCAGAGTTGTTTGACCGACCGACGTTGTTCCGTCAATTGCTAGGTGGCGTCCAATATCTTTAAATGACGAGACCGGACATATCATTTGCCACAAACAAGCTGTCACAATCAATGCATGCGCCAACTGATGAGGACTAGGTACATCTCAAACGGCTGCTAGGTTATCTAAAGGGCACTCAAAGTCACGGTATCTCCATACATAGCCATAAACACCACAGTCTTTCGGTTTATACAGATGCGGATTGGGCTGGTGATGCAACGGACCGTCGATCCACAAGTGCATACGTCACATACCTAGGGCCAAACATCATCTCGTGGTCAAGTCGAAAATAACGCACGGTGTCTCACTCTTCCACGGAAGCTGAGTATAGGGCCCTAGCAATGGCCTCGTCCGAGTCCTATGGTTAACTTCGTTGCTAAAAGAAATCGGCCTCCCCACAAGTCAGCCGCCAAGGGTTTGGTGTGATAATATTGGAGCGACTTAATTACCTCTCTCGCAACCCATTTTTCCATTCTCGGTCGAAGCACCTAGAAATAGACTTTCACTTTGTTCGGGAACGAGTAGCCAGCAAACAGCTACATGTGGCCTACATCTCGACCAAGGATCAAATTGCTGATGCCCTCACAAAGCCCCTACCAGCTCCACGCTTCACGACTCTTCGACTCAAGCTCATTGTCGGTCCCGCCATTGGCTTGCGGGAGGGTGATAAGGATAATGATTCCTAGAATCATAAGGATATTTTCAGTTACTCCTTGTATATATCTTCCATGGATTTTTATATATTATCTTGTATCAATTTCCTTAATATAAATATATAAGTATAGAGGCACACGATTGTGAGTGGGTCCAATCCTAATTACAAAATAGAGTCACATTAATTTGATAAAACATGATTTTTTTTTTAATCACCGCTATATATATCGAGCTAACAAATGGGCGGAGCAGCCCAAGATATTGGGTGGGCTGGAGCTGAGCATTACTAATTGAACAAGTAAAAACAGAAAAATTGAATTCGACACGCATGTAGTCTCCCTTCCGACTGACTAATGTTGCCTTCATCTCCTGGATAAGGAAAGAGGAAAAAAAATCACATAGAAGAGGGGAACATTAAATAAACCCTTATAAGTGAACTGAATTGAACAAGTCTCATGTTGTCATGTTACCTGTACGTAATCTCCACGCAACTATTTAACACAATTTCTGGAACAAGATTGGAAAATAGCATCTTTTGTATCATTCTACTAAATAAAAATGTTATCACGACGGCCCGAAAGTAATTTCTGAGTTTATTAATCAATTAGGAAATTAGTTACACCAACAAATCAAGTTCTCTACGTTCAAATTTTGTGGCTGTGTTTGCAATGTTTTCTTACGTGTTTGCATATAATGGCTCAAACACTCTTAACAGAAATAGACGACATAACAAATTTGAAAGTGTATCAAATAAATTGTCATGCAATAGAGTCCGGCTTAGCATCAAGGAAGGATCACAGTCGTTGATTAAACTTCATTAATCTAACGATCCAAAATACAAAGTATATTTTGGGCATTTTGAAAATTTATCCACCCATCAGTAAACCAGCCTCCCCTCTCTTCCCCCCCCCTCCCCTCCCCTCCCCTACCTTTCCTTTTTTTTTCTTCTTTTAACTCCTAGGATGTCACGATCTACGATATCTCTTATGGAGATGTCCCAAAAAAAAAAAAAAAACCAGCCTGCCCTCGCCGGACTCCAACCTCCATCACCGGCTGCAGTAATTATTTTAAAAACTTGTCGATGAGGAGATTTGAAACCTTGACCTTTCTTCTACAAGACTAAACTCCTATCACTATGCTACTGAGTATTACTAAGATTATGTAACAATAAAATTCTTTTAGTAAACTAACGTGCACATGATTTATATAAAATATGTGCACACGAGTACAATGTAGGTGTACACTATTGTAAAACATAGGTGTGCATGTGTACGTGCACGTATATAAATATATGTACACATGTATAGAGAGTGTGTGCACGTGTACAAAGAGTTCATGCACGTGTACTAAGAGTTTGTGCATGTGTACACACTGGCGGAGACAATGTAATGAAAGGGGGTTCAGCTGAACCCCTTGCTATTTGGAAAAAAAGCCCATCTCCCGTCTCCCATTAGGCTTGAACTGCCCCGTCTTAATTATATTCTCCATTTCCAATTTAATTAAAACAACAATCCCTTCTTGATTGATCTGAATCAATTTATAATTATATAAGCTGTTTTCCATTTACTTAATGGTTCATGTGTATAATAATTGTTTTTCAACACAAATAAATCCCATAATAAATCCATGAGCAACAATGCACGTATATGAAAGAAAACAAGCAATATATATAAACAAATCAAATGTTTGTTAACATAATTATTCTATTTCAATGAAAGTACCAGAGTCAATGGTGGAATTATCATTCAAGAAGTAATTCATCTGCTGGCCGCCAGTTCTTCATTCAAACTATTTTTAATTTGCCGTTCATCAAACAGAGTCACTAATTCTGTTGCATGCTTGGCTCTTAGATATCTCTCAGGTGGTGTTTATCGGTAATCCTCACTCCCTGGGTAGACTATAGATAATTTACATTTTTCAGTTTTGATTCTCCTCCCAGAACTATCTAATAAGTAAAAAAAACATAATTATTCTATTTCTGTTTTGAAAAATAAAGTGGAGACCGCAGGGTTAATATGAGCCATACTTGACAAGGAATGTGTTCTATAATGTGTTCAGAATTTGAAATCTCTTTGTCATTCATTGTAAACAACGTGCGATGATTATTGCTAGTTTAATTGTAAGAATCTTAAGTATTATGTTATTCACTTTTAGTTCTATTTTGAGTTAACTTTTTTATTATTTAGTTGACTATTTTAATGCTACGTACTTCGAACCCCCTTGAACAATTTTCTGGCTCCGCCAGTGTGTGTACAAGATAAGTGTACGCGTGTACAAAAAATGTAAGTACATAAACGTGTGTGTATAGAACGTGTACACATGATTTATATAAAATATGTACACACGAGTACGAAGTATGTGTACACTAGTGTAAAAAATAAGTGTGCACGTGTACATAAAAAATCTAAGATATTGTGTACACGTATACAATGAGTATGTGTATGTATATAAATATGTGTACACGTGTATAAAAGAGTATGTGTATAAGATAAGTGTCCACATATACAAAAATATAAGTACATAAACGTGTGCGTGTATAGAACGTGTACACATGTATAACACGTGTACGAAAAATGTGTGCAAATGAGTACACAGTTTATGTACAGAAATGTGCATGTACACATATACAGAAACATGTACACATATTAAAAATGAGTACGCAGGTCATCAAAAAAATTTTCCAGAAAAATAGGCCCGACAACGGTGGTCTGGTGGCCAAATTTTTTTTCAAAATCGGAGCTCCGGTCGTCGAAAAAGTCATCAGAGTTCCGGTCGCTGGAGACTTTCCGGTGAAATCAACATTTAAATTAAAAATAAAATAAATTGTGAAATGACACTTTTACCCTTTAATTTACCATTAGATCAAAAAATAGATTAATGGTTGAGATTGGTCCTTGTTACCATCAAGGAAGACAATTTTCCTTGACAGCAAGCCGCTGTCATTCTAATACGCATAAGTCATGCTTATATGAGTAAGCCGCTGTCATTCTAATACGCATAAGTCATGCTTATATGAGTAATTACATTTTGCCTTATTACTAATATATGTGATAATCGTGGTTTTCAGAACTGCTTTAGATGTCGAACGGATAAGATAGTATGGTTTTAACTATTAAGTGGTTTAACAATAAAGGTGTTATTATCATACCATTGGTAAATTCTACCGTTAGGACACTCCTTAGTGTCCTCATATGAGAACACTAATCATAATCATCCAATTTTTTAGGGTAGATCTAATGGTCTATGCTACTTAAAAGGATAGGAGTGTAATTATATATCTTTAATTTTGTAGATTTTTATTCTACAGATTATTGTTGTCTTAATTATATTAATTATCTTTAACAATTAATTTTCAATTATTTACTAAATATTCAATTTTTCATCTTTATCTAGGCATTTATTTTTTGCCGACTGCAACTTGTATATGAACGTCATGCAACTTACTTTTTTGCTTCTCCAATCATCATTGATAGTGGTTCATTGTTCCTTTTTCATATTTAGGGACAATCATATAGGCAGCTGTTGTATAATATTTTTGTTCATTATTCAGTTTTCATGGTACCAATATCGACAACTCGGAACATCTAGTTGAACCATGTTCCTATTTAGGAGATCGGAACGCAAAGTGTGTGGAAAAAGTACCTAACATCAACAAAAGAATTACTGCAACTCCCTCATATCTTAGTACGTAAATTAGAAATACTGCAACTTCAAATTACCAAATTCAACTGATACATCATCAAAGGAAATAGAAATATTGATTCGTAAAAGATATAGAAATACTGTTGATAAATTACCTAGACCTGCAAGTGCGATATCCAATAATTAAAAGGTACATCATATATATACACCCCATCACAATTGAGGTGTAGGAACCAAATGGTAACACCATGTACAGAATTCCAGAAGATAAGTTTTTTAAAGCTGATAACTTGCGTAGATAAAAAATAGGGTTGATGGATCCTTGAAATCGTGGAATATTACACTTAACAATGAAATGAACATTTAAAAAATATGGTTTCCAAAAGTGAGTGCAAAATACAAGGAAGAAGCATACTGTGTTTAATAAAGAAATTTTTTTAGAAAACGTCCCCGGTGGATAGATTCTTCGTGGCGGCTGGAAACGTTGTGTGGTTGCCCAGATCTAGAAGAAGGGAGCCATCCTCACCTTCATAGTGGTTTAGGGGACATCGACGGGCTCCTCCACTTACGCGTTTCAGCGGATTCTCTTGATGGGTTGCTCATCGTCGGGGAACAGCTCGTCGGTTAAATAGAGTCACACCATTTGCGAACAGCTTGTTGAACTACCCAATCAACAAAGACATCACTAGAATATCATCCAATTCTAATAAAAATAAGAAATAATGCAGTGTTGATCAAAGTACAAATAAACAGTTGATTAATTCGTTCTTTTGCATTTTCCTATTCAAGAATTCTGAACTTCGATATCTGGACATGGAGAAAGTAAAGTAACAATCTTTCTTCCTCTGTTCTTATTATGGATGATACTAGCGTTTATACCATCAACAACAAGCAACAAGAAAGACAAATCCTTCTACCGCTCGATTCCCAACGCTCATGGGTAATCTGCTGAGATCGTCAACCTTCTATCGACCCTCCTCGTTCTTCATCTATCTTCTGGGTTCTTGTATTTCTTTTACCTTACCTTGAACCTCTGTTTCATTTTTGGGAACAAATTATAGATTTCGTGATCTTGCTCAATGGAGAAGACGAGATAACGAGGAAGAAGAGAGACGAAGCATTTTTCGGAGAAACAAAAATAATTTTAGGTATTTTAAATCAGTTTTAAGAGTATTTGAATTTTCAGTAAAATTTTTTTTTTTGGCCATGTGAACATAGAAATTGAGTTGGCGTGTACAGTTAGCATACTTAACGGATTTTGGATGGAAAACTAACGGAAGGGTTAGTTTGATAAAAATATCATAGTAGAGGGAGTTAATTCGAATGAAAAATAGTAAAGATGTATGTTTGTTAACTTTGCTTAGTATAGGGCCAAAAATGTGTATAAACCCTTAAATAAATATGATTTAATATAAAAATATCATAGCAGACAAAAATTATATTGAAAGGAGATTATATCGATCGTACGCAACATCAATTTAATAACAGAATACGAGTGCAGTTCCGGAGACAACAAATTAATTGTTGTCTCCAACGCATGAATTGTTGTCTCCAAGCGCAAGAATTATTCTCCGACGTAACATGGATCTCAACCATTCATCTAATCTAACATTCATCACTTTTTTTTTGGTCCTTCCAAGTTCTTTATCTCATATGAATGGGATCTCTCTTCGGAAAAAAATATATTTTCGGTCGAAGAACAAGTTGATCGGAGAGAGATCCTATTTTCCGGGACGTCGTTTATGCATGGTGGCTTCACCGATGATGACACACTGAGTTGTTTCGTCTCTATATGTATGAACTCCATATAGTTGTATGTCATATACAGGTTGTACAATTCCATAAAAAGTGTACGAATTTCATAGAGATTGTATACAATTTGTATGAACTATTTACAATCCTACTGTACGGAAAAAAATTTGTACAGAAATAAATACAGAGTATACTGTTCCTGTAGGAAGTATATATAGTCAATATTTACAGAATGCACACTGTATGGTGGGATCAAATTTATTTTCTATAAGTATTTTATTATCTTTGTTTTGACTGAATTTTTTTTATTAATGAGTAAAATTTAATTTTTAAATTTATTTTATATTCTACTCCCTTTAATTAATTAAAAATACAAAGGAGTGTTCATACAGAGTGTATACAATCTGTGTACACGAGTACAAAGCGTGTGTATACTAGTACAAATTAATCTTCATGGTACAAAATGAGTTTACATATGTATGCAATTTATGCACAAATATTTTGTACATGAGAATACAAGTGTGGATACGAGTACAAAGAGAGTGTAAACAAGTACAAAGAGTATGTACATGTGTAAAAATAAGTTTACACATAGGGTTGACAATACAGTTACGATTATAGGTCAAAATTGATTAATTGACCGAAATCACTTAACCATCACTCGATTGATTTCGTGGTCAGTTAGGCAATGATTTAAAGATTTAAATCAAATATGTAATCGCGGTTAACTAGTCGTTGACCAACATTGACTGGTTATGACCAAATCTCCATATTTAAAAACGAACATGGGACACTTATTGCCAACTAGAGGAGAATGAGTTGGGCAACATACTGATGAATCGATTCATGCTAGGTACAACATAGAGTTCTAGACCCATTTTTCTATTGTGTCAGTTTTATTTGGGATTATGAGATTTTCTCTTGGATTATGTCATTTGAATATTTCATGGGGTTATGTTTATATTATTGGTTTATATTTATTCATTGGTTGCCTGGTTTGGGATCACTATAAAAAAGTTTGCCTTTAACTACCAAAATTACAATAGCATAAAAAGGCATTGCTACAAAAAATCACTATGGAAAATAGTGATTTCCATTGCTAACATAAACTATTTGTTACTGCATTTTTATGTTTTTGTAATTTTGCACTCGTTAAAGGAAAATATTTTTGGGGTCGATGTTATTACTGGATCATTGGCATTGGTTTAGCTTATTGGATTATTGGTGAATTATGGCTTGTGGTTTTCGCTTATTATTTTATGTTTAAATGAACTTTGATTGATAGTTAGTAACACCCGAGCTTAGTGTATGGATTGAACTAGTGGTTCAATAGGAGTCTTCTAGGTAGGGTGTTAGCCATTTCATGCCTGTGTAAAATATGCACTTTGCCTTCTGGCTTTGATGGGGGGTGGGGGGGGGGGGTGGGGAGGGGGGCAATATAGTTCATCAGTTGGGAAGGTGTCTTATAGTGGTGGAAAATTACTCTGATTGAGCATGAAAAAACAACCTCCTCACTAGGAAGCAGTGTTTGCCAACAGGGAATCATGGCTTACTATCCACTCCCGTTGATGAACGACAATGGGCGAATGTTGTCTATGACATGATGGAGAATAATCCTCAGTACGGAACCCAGAGATATTCTTGAGCTAAAAGAAGATGACATGCAATAACAATGCATAGAGACATTTCAAGGCAATAGTGTTAGTCTATCATATGACCACTCACGAGTAAATGACCATACCATCCATTCTCGACATAGTGAGTGCGAGAAATCCCAATTGGCGCACCCTAATAACACTACAAAAAAATGATCTTTAGCTACTGTAAAATTACAACGACATGAAAATGCAGTAGCAAATAGTTGATATTTGCTATGGCAATCACTATTTCATGTAGTAATTTGCAGTAGCAAATACTATTTGCCACACCACTATTTGTCAAGGAGGGTCTCTTTAGGTAGCGTGGATTAAGGCTTACCGGATTAAGTCCAAGAATCCTTGGACGGTGGGGGGGATGCAGCTGGTTGCTGGACATGGAAGCAGATTGTTGCTACTAGAGAAATAGCAAGGCTGCACATCACCTTTGATGATGAAGGTATCCCCATGTGGGATGGATTGTACATGCTAAAATACCGTACAGGGATCGAATGGGATTCTATTAGACTGAGAAGTCAGGAAGTTGGGTGGTATAACCTCATTTGGGCAGAGCCTATGATGTTAGTTGCAGTGTTATTTCCTGACTTATTGTTACTGATCGTTTAATGACCAGAGAACGAATAGCTCAGTGGAGTGCAACTATAGATATAAGCTGTTTAATGTGCAATATGGGAGTGGATAATAAGGAACACTTATTTGTGGTGTGCAGTTATGTTAAGGAGCTTTATTCAACTCTATTACCTGAGCTACTGCAGATTGGGACCTGGGATGATATGGTGCAACATACTGTGCAAAGGAATAGGCTCTCTCAGCTCACTTGGTGTGTAATCATTAGTGAAGTTTGGAAAGGTAGATGCAATACACACTTTTGTAATAGAATAGTGAATGCTGCTACTCTTGTAGGCATTATTCAGGAGAATATCAATTGATGTGTGTATGGCAGCAATAGATGTTAGTTGAAGGGTCATAGTGTCTAGTTTTGGTTCCTTTCTTTTTTGTCTTGTAGTAGCTACCTTTGAGTACTTTGTTTGTACTTAAATGTTTTTATGATATAAAACCCTAATTATTCATTTAAAAAAAAATTTTTAAGGTAGATAACTTGTAAACTCTTTCTTATTTTGTATAGAAATTTTTTATATACTATATAATTAATTATGTGTATAATAAACTCTAATGATTTTATTTTCTAATAATGAGGAAGAAAAAATTTGTGTTTTTTCAATTTTGATTTCTTTTTCTTGACATAGTTTCTCCATATCATTGAGTTTATATAAATGGTACTTTACCCCCTCTACTTTGCCAAGTTAACAAACAACCCTCTATACTATGAATGATCAATTTACCCCCTCCTACTATAGCCAACCTAACAAACAGCTCATTCCATCCAAAATTCCGTTAAGTGATGACTCACCCATAATTAATGACAGTACATTGCCACATCACCGATTCAAGCTCTTTCATTCACTATTCAAATAAAATAATATTTCCAATTCTATAAAGCATAAATTTGAATCCCAAACAACCCTAAAAAAATTCAGCAGAGAATCTGAGTACAGAATAAAACTATCACACATTAAAGTATGTAACAGAAACAAACAAAATAGCTTAACTAAACAGTGACCGAAATAATTAAGCTGATGACTCTGAACCGTGTGGAGTTTCGGGTTTATTTGATCCATTCCATTCGGGTCAGTGCTGGGTCAAACCCCACCCGTCCATATATTTATTAATATTATATTATACTTGTTTGAATTCCTGAAACCAAACCAGTCAAAACTCATAACCCGAATCCATCCCCATGCTTATAAATACTGATCTCCCCTCAGCTACCAACAATTCATAACTTCTCTTATTCTTCTGTTACCCAAAAAAACAAACCTCCAAAATCATTTCATGGGTTATTTGTCAAAAAGGAATATGGTTGAGGTTGTAGCCATATTAATGTTGGCTTCTTTTCTCCAACCAGCTTATATGAGACCGTTGAAGAATGAAGAATATCAACCTGGTGGTTTTGGTTTTGGTTTTGGTTTAGGTTTACTTCTTCAGTCATTGCAGAAAGGTCCCGTAAGCGGGTCGGGTCCTAACCCATGCACCAACATCCCTGGTCGGAACCGGGGGACGTGCACAAGTGCTGTGAGTGCCATGAACGTTGCGGGCAATGTGTTCTCTCGCCAACCCCCTCCTCTTCTCGATTCTCGTCTTGCCGTCTCTGAAGAGTCTGGTCGTCCACAATCTCAGAGTGCTTGATTATTTTTCGTGTTGGAATTGATTAGTCTAAGTTTATATTTGATTGAATTGAATTTTTTTCTTTTGTGAAAATTTGAAGGGCTACTTTGGCCGTTTGGTGACTTCCAACGAATATTTTTGTTCAGTTGGAGAACATTACTGTTTCATTGTTTCAACTTTATTTTGGTTTATTCATTCATTTCGTAGTGAGGACTTGTACATGCAATTTGGAAATAATCAAGTGCTTAATTACGAGGGTTTATATGATCGTTGTATTACTGTTCTGTGTTTTAGTTGCAATGAACATCGTATGCAATTTTTTTGTATGAACACCAACTATATATCATCAAAATGGTATTACTACCATTAAGGCAGGATACTGAAAATTCACAAAAGCCCAATGAATGTAGCAACCGGTTATTAGCATTAGGAGTTTCATTCCTTTGGATTTTGTACAAAATCGTCCCATATGTATGAAAAAAACTCGATCAATCTCATACGTTTTAAAATTGTATAAATTCATCTCACCGACTTCTTTTTCGGCCAAATCGAACAGTCAGCATGCCTAATCGGCCAAAAAGTTTAATTGGAAGGTCCAACTCATCTCTTTTGACCCAACCTAACCGGTCGTGTACCAAATCCAACCCAATCCCAATCCAAATCCCCAAAAATCAAGTGGACTCATCGCCACTATCGCATCAAAGGGAAATCAGGACAAGAAGAGAGAAGGACGCTCCTAAATTCAGACCGGCGACGACAATGCCGGAACACGTTTACATAATAGAGAGTCGGAGCGGGTCGAGCACTCTGAACACCACATCCAAGCGGCAACCGTACTCTGGTCCCCTCTCCAGTGGGTGCTTGAGCGAGGGCCTTGGTCTTTCGATAATTCCCTTCTGGTGATGCGAGAGCTCAAAGCAGGTAAAATGCCAATGACAGTTCCACTTAATATGACGGAGTTTTGGATACATGTTCATGATCTTCCACTGGCGTTTTACTCGGAGAGGGTTGAAAAGATGTTTGGTGATTACGTGGGAGAGTTTATCGCTTGGGATGAGAGATGGCGTACACCACGGAGACACCGTTTATGCGACTCAGAGTGTGCAATTTGATGTAGGTGAGAAGGCATGGTTGAGAATGCATGTTTCGCTACGAGAGGCTCCCGACTTTTTGCTACGTGTGTGGACGTATAGGCCATATCGAGAGGCACTGTGAGATATGGTACCAAACCCCAGAGGACCAGTTGGTCTGAGGATGGAGTTCTGAATTGTGAGCGGAGCTGAAACGGAATGGAGCTAATGAGGGGAACAGTGGATTAAGAAACCGAGGGGACAACGGGTGCTGGGTAAGAAAATAATAATAAAATAATAATAAAATAATAATTACCTTTTTATTAAAATAATTAATATTTTAATTAAAAAATATTTTTTCCCTCTCCTCTTCTCTCTCCTCCCACCTAAAAAATACATATATATTTAAACGTTTCGCCACTTTTTCATTTTGGTACTTTTTGTTTACAGATCTGAGTTTTTTGGTACTTTTTGTATTTTTCATCTTCGACCCTCCTTCTTCTCCCCTCCCTCCCTTGTACTCTTTTATTCCTCCTCCCTCCACTTCTCCTCTCTTCCGTCTGCCCTATACTTTCTCCTACTTTCTTCATTTGCCTCTCCTCTGAATGTTCCTTATACCTACTCCCTCTGCCACTACTTTCTTCCTACTTTCCCCTGTCTTCCTTTCTATGTCCTCCCTTCTCTCTTCCTCCTCCCCCCTCCTCCTTAGAAACTTAGATATGATCTTTTTAGGAGGATGGGGGAAGGGAGAAGAGAGGAGAAAGGAGAGGTGGAAACGGAGGGAAGGATAAAGAGGGGAGAGGCAAAAGGAGGAGGTAAGAGAAAGCAGAGTGGTGAAGGGAGGAAGTAGGAGGAAGCATAGGGGAGAAGAGAGAGAGGAGAGACGGAGGAAGGAGGAAGCAGATGAGGAAAAGAAGGAGGGTATTAGGGTTGGAGGTGGAAAAAGTACTAAAAAATTCAGAGCTACAAACAAGAAGTACCAAAATGAAAAAGTGGTTAAACATTTAGTACTGAAACCGTGAAACGTTTTGATATATATGTATTTTCGAGGTGGAAGGAGAGAGGAAAAAAATTGGACATTAAAAAGGTAATTATATCAATAAAAAAAACAAATTTTAATATTAAATTAATGAAATTATTATTTTATTACTATTTTAGCTGACTAGGATGTGTGACTTAGCTATCACGTCAGCACTTAACAAAAAATTTGGACGGAATTGGATGGAAATACTATTTTGAAATTTTCTGAAACTATAATGACTGAAATGAAATTTTTGAAACGCTTCAAAAAAATATGCTTCAACAATATTATTAATACTTCAATAATATTCAACATAATAATCCTAACTTATTCCCAAATTTACATATTTTTTAGTAATATATATACTAATATAATTAGTACAAATTTTTATGATAATCATACTTAGAATATGTTATCACACAACGTTTTGAATTGCTTCAAAATGTAGAGTAACACTTTACATTTGCACCTCAATCGACCAAGACACACATTCTGAAACTTTTAAAGTTTTACACCAAAAAATTCTTACTAGAAGTATCATCAGCCTTGCGCTTTGACATGAGAGCAAGTCTATAATTTATGTTCGTTCATAGAAAAATCCCCACTTTCTGTGCTCGGTAAATCAAAATGTAAGTCCCAACATATAATACCGATATAATTAAGTTAACAATGAGCCGAGTGCAGGTCAAAGCCAATTGAGGTGCTGATCATGACTATGAACCGTGTTGAGTTTTTTGGTTTATTTGATCTATTCCATTCCACAACAATCAGGTCAATGGTGGTCAAACCAAACCGTCGTTAGAAAATTATTTTCTTGTTTGAATTCCTTAACCAAATCAGCCATTACCCCATGCTTATAAATACTGTCCTCTTACCTCCCAACAACCTCATCACATTCATAACTTGTCTTAATTCTTCTGTTACCCAAAAAAATCAAACATTCAAAATCCCCCACAAAAGTAAGAAGCCCCAATTCATTACATGGGTTATTTGTCTGAAACAAAGATGAGTGGAGCCATAGTTGTTGTAGCCATATTAATGTTGGCTTCTTTTCTCCAACCAGCTGAAATGAGACCGTTAAACAATGAAGGACAACACCATGGTAGTTTTGGTTTTGGTTTACTTCTCCAGTCATTGCAGAAAGGTCCCGTAAGCGGGTCGGGTCCCAACCCATGCACCAATATACCAGGTCGGAACCCGGGGACATGCACAAGTGCTGTGAGTGCCATGAACGTTGCGGGCAATGTGTTCTCCCGTTCGCTGCCTCCTCTTCTCGATTCTCGTCTTGCCGTCTCTGAAGATTCTGATCGTCGACAATTTCAAAGTTCTTGATTATTGGTTTTGTTAGATTTGAATAGTCTAAGTTTATATTTGATTTAATTGAATTTTTTTTTGTTGAAATTTTTTCAAAGGCTACTTTGGCTGTTTGGCGACTCCCAACGAAAAAATTTGTTCAGTTGGAGACCGACATTGTTTCATAAGTTTCAACTTTATTTGTTTTATTCTTTCATTAATTTTTGTAATTGGAACTTGTACATGCAATTTGGAAATAAACAGGTGGTTAATTACGATGGTTTGTTCTATCAGAGTATTAGAGTATTTCATTACACTTTGATAAAATTTTGGAGTTTAGATCGACATCATGATGAAATTTCTTAATCACTTCGAACTAATTTGAGCCGTTAAATTTAATCATCATGATTTAACGACTCAATTGTACAGTAGAGAACAGTAGCGGAGCCAGGACTCAAGTAGACCCTGGGCTCGATACATAGAATACAATGGGCCGAATATACTTTTTGTACCAAAGATACCTATATTTTAGCTATTTGGGTCTAGAGGATCCTGGGTCCGAGCCTAGGGTGGCCTCCCCCTAGCTCCGCCAATGGTAGAGAAATTCACGACTTCCAGATTGGCTTGCTAGAAAGGTAATAAATCGTATTGTCCACGGCTTCTCAATATCATTCACACAAGTTCTTATCAATATAAATTCATAAAAAAAAAAGTTCTTATCAATATATTTCCTCAAGAGTGAGGATGATCCTAGTTGTTTAGGGATGATAAGCAACAGAGAAGTTCAACTTCGACCCCATTGCTCGATGTAAACTCTGTCAGAAATGTCATGTAAAACTAGGGTCCCTATCTAATACAATCGAGAACTGAACTCCATGCAATGCAACGTTAACCTTACTATATGATCCACATATACCAAAGCCTCATTGTTGGGCTTGAATTTGATTGGAATAAAATGAGTAACCTTAACAATTCTATCCACAATCACCCACACTACATTCTTCCCTTCCTTCGTAGGAGGAAGTCCACTCACAAAATTCATGGTTATATATGTTACAAACTATAGAGCGGTTTAAAAACTCGTCCTAAAATTTGTATCTTGTATAGAGTGGTCCTAAAACTATGAAATGGTTCAGTCATTTTGCCACGTCATCATTGACATGTCATTGAAAATATAATTTAAAATTCAGCTTACTGATTCAAGTCTAAAATTAAATCAATCTAACTCACTAGATTTAGTTTTGAACCAAAATTTATGAGTTAGATGAATTTAGATTTAAATTTGAATGATATTGTTAGCCCAAGAGCTATTTTATTAATTTTGGTTTGACACTTTGACAATCTTGACTTGGAATTATTCTATTTCGATTATCATTGCGATAACTTGGTGTAAACACCAAGTATAATTATTTAGTTAGTTTGACAAGAAATTAATTTCCATTTGCCTCAACTGAACTAAAATGACAATCAGATGGAAAGTTGGAAAATGTTAGTCCACTTTGGGCCACAGATGGAATACTACTGACTTTATAATGAAAAAAGTATTTAATTAGTAAGTATTGAAATGGTCCATCAGATGACAATTTAGTTATGGTTAATCCATCATTTTAATATTGGTCAGCTCTAAAATTATGAAGGACTCCTGAGTTATTAGGAAAATGCAAAACATATTGATTCGCTCAGTTAGACTGGTGGATCAATAAAGTTTTAACTTGAGATTGATTGAGAGAAAGGGACTCTTGTACGTCGCCGAATCTATATGGGTTGTTCTCCGTAAGACGGATAACAAGGGTATAGTTAGAGAGTATGTAAGATGAATATGGGGTGTAAGTTGAATATGAGCGGATAACAGAGAAGTATCAGGGGGTGAGCCCTTAGGGCGTGTGACCAAGGTCTTTAACGGGTAGTGTCGGGCTATGGTTTGGTATGTGTCGTTTCCTTTGATGAATGGATGATCCTGTATTTATAGAGCCACAGTGGCATGGGTCTACGCTCCACATGTCTCTTTCTAACTGGTGTCTTCTAGGAGGCATGATCTTGGCCCTTCGATGAGGGCCTACGCGTAATTAGGTGTTTGGTGTCAGGGTATGTTGAAGGGTATGTCCCTGACTGGACATTAACAGGCATGCAGAGTGGCGCAAAGTGACAAGTGACTAATTGATAGAGGGCACCTAGCAGTAGAGGAGATGTGTAGCAGGAAGTGTCCATTAACTCTTCCAAGGTAGGTGGAATTCAAGGCGGATGAGCCGTCCTCCCAGGAACCCATGGGCCTTGGGTCTCGGTCCCATCAATTGCCCCCAATGATGGCTTTCGAGCGATGATGTGGTCTCTGAGTCGTGTAAGAATGTCAGGATGCTTAGTGCCCTTGTCCTCCTTAGAGACCCGTGGGAAAAGCTCCATTGATTATGGGCCCATCAATTGTTATGAAAATCATCAAGTTCCTTCCCAATTTAGGTTTGTTTTTCATTTTCCTTAAACAAGTGTGATTTTTGTGTAAAGTCTAAATAAAGCCTTCTCCACCCTTGTTTTTAGATAGAATACTTTGATTAATGAAATTTGAGCTTTGTGCTTATTTGAGTTTTTAACTCGTTATGGTTCTTTGAGAGTGTGTAGAGCCATACTCGATAGAGAAAAAATCATATCGGCGAGACATTGACCCCCATTCGTGGTCGGCATCTATCTTGCTACCGCTCCTTGTCGAAGATTTTGAGTTCGTTGGTTTTGTGTCATATATTGTTGCCGGGTTTCATCACAGTGGTTGGTGTGGTTCACATCTGTTGGTATCAGAGCTCTGATTCAAGTCAAAGACATACGTATCCAGTTTCTAGGTTTATCTTTGTTCCAGCCTCGTCACCTGGCCCAATAATGGAAGCCCAAGTTTGTTGGCCTTCGAGTGGGTATGTACCTCGTAAGTAGCAGGGGATAGTTAGTTCAAGGGAAAGCAAGGTGATCAGTTTAGAGAAGGAATGGAAAAGGAAGGCGAGTATCGTACCGCGGAGCGTTTGTCCGCCGGGTAAAAGTGTTGTCCCCCGGTCTTGTGGAGTGTACGGGGTATTTATAGTACCCTTGCCTTGGTCGCCAAGGTTAGATCCTAGCCGCTCGTTGTAGCCTCCACAGGATGTTGACACGTGTCCGTGTTCCTTTGTAACCCTAGAGACCGCCGTGCTGGGCCGTCGCTTTGGGCCTTCCTGCTTCTTGGGCCGTCTTTGGTTTACCTATCCAGGTTGTCGCCTTTGCCCAGTTTTCGACCCACTTTGCTAGCGGCGACCACCATGTGTGGGCTGCCGTTGGGCCTTCAAGCCGCTGGCAGGCCGAGCCCATCAATTGCCCCCAAGCCCTTAGTCGAGCTTTGCTTGGGTGAGGGCTTATGTCCAATCTAGATGCCTAGCTTGTGGTCGCCGTAGGAGGGTCTATCAATTGCCCCCAAGCCCTTAACTAAGCTTTGACTTAGGTGAGGGCTTCTGATCGCTTATCCCCTGTCGCTTTGTGATCTTTTTCGCCTTTCGATCGCCTTAGCCTCTTGATCTATCGGTTTCCTTCGTCTTTGATCTTTTATGCTTTCTTTTTTGTCATTCTTCCGCGAATAAGTCGCCCTTGTCTATGTTGACACACGTCGCTTCGAATCCTTTCCATTGTCGCCGCCCATGTCTTATTTCCCTTCGCACATGTGTCTCTTCATCTTCCGAGGTATCGCGGTCTTTTACCCTCTATCTTGTTGGAGAAGCTGGGGAAATCGGGGCACTTTGGTAACTTCCTGAGAATCATCATTGCCTAGGGTTGCTAGCATATCCCATCGGCCGCGCGTGCTCCCCAATCAATCACTACGACGGTTCCGTTTCCCCCTAATTCTGCTGCCTTTATAAACCCTTCTCTTCCTTTTCTCCTATTTTACGCCGCCACTACTCCTACACTCCTCCGTTTCTACTGTTTCATCTTTCTCCTCCGTCGACCGGAAAATCGACTTCCACCTTCCCTCATTCATCCTCTGATGTCTGGAGCTCTCCGTCGTCCTCTTGGTGATCCTTCTTTTCTCCCTCACTTTCGTTGTAAACCTCTTTCCGCGTTGTAGTCTTCCTCTTTACTTTTCTTGTCCCAACTATGAGTTCCGACGACGACAGCCAGAATCAAAGCCACTCCTACCTTTTAGGCATGACCCTTCCTCTTCTTCTTCTACTTCCCACTCTTCCTTTGAGCAAGCACCTTCAAATCCTCCACTCCCAACCGAGACGTCGTCTATCCAGACCTTAGACGTTATCGAGGAATATCTTGATGACTCTCCCGCCCTTCCTCTCTGGGGCCCTCATCAGGTCGGGTTTGAAAGTGCTCGACATGGCGTTGAAATTAACCCTGAGACTAGTAAGGTAACTGGGTCTTACACCATCGGCAATTGGCGATCGATGTGGCAGGGGACTCATTGTGACGAGCGCCGGGTAATTGGCCCTGGGTATTTTCCCTCGGGAACCGCTGAGAAAATCGCCCGTGTTCTTCCTTTCGCCTTGCTGCCATCCACTTGGAAGTTCGTCGTGGCCTCTCGGCTCTCTACCATCGGCAATTGCCCTCCTGGATGCCACGACATTTGGACTGAGGCTTTCACCAATGGACTTTGAGTTCCGCCGTCTCCGTTCGTATCCGCTCTGTTAGCGTGTTTTGGTGCCTCCATTAGTGCTTTTAACGTTGGGTGTTGGGCCACGGCTTCTGCTTTCGAGTGCACCTGTGAGGCCAAAGCTATCACCCCTACCCTTCGTTTGTTTCAGCTGATCCACTATGCCAAAACTACTTCGAATGGCATAAGCTTTTGTCGCCGGTCAGACTTGTCCGACAAGGGGACCTATTCTTCTTCAAAATCTCGCCCCACCTGGTATCATTCTTTTTTCTATTTTTTTCCCAAGTGCGTCGGATCGCCAATGGACCTCTCTGCTCCCCTCAACCTGGTCCACAGGCGACTTAAGTCACTTTAATACTGATCTTGACCCTACTCCAGCGGAAGTTCTTGGACGGCGTTTAGTTCTTTCTGAGCGCCACCATCTATCTACCACGGCTGGTTTGAGAAACGCTCAGGCAGGGATTCGCGGAGGTATTCTTGTGCCTCTTATATATATATATATATATATATATATATATATATATATATATTATATAATATATCTTTTTGCTGTTATTTTTTTGTTAAACTCGCAATTTCTTTTTTTTTCCAGGATCCGTAAGTCTCTCCGGGTGCCTCTTTAACACCACTGCGCGAGGGCCCGTTGGTGAGACTCGCCCAAAACTTCCTCGTGCTCCTACTGCTGCCGGCCAACCTCTTGTCAAGAAGGCCAAAGGAAAGAGGAAGGTGACTGAAGCAGAAGGGGGCCCTGCTTCCTCAAAAAAGAAGAAGGGATATGGAGCAGAAGGGGGCCTTACTTCTCCAAAAAAGAAGAAGGTCGGGGCTTCTAAGCCGAAAAAGAAGACGAACGAGTCTTCTAGCCGCCCGCTGCCCTCCCCTCAACTCGACGTGGATGTTGAAGACGAGGAGATCGAACCTCTAATCCGTCGCTCGCGGCATCAATCGCCTAAGGCCGACGACGATCTGTCCATATAGGAGCTTGCCAACCAATCTGCTCAGGAGGATGTGGATCCCATCTCGTATGATGACTCCTATCTTTCTTCCGAGCCTGTTCCTTCTTCTTCAAACTTGGCTGCTCACGAAGCGGAACCCTCCGTCGAGCTCGACCCTAGTCCTACAGAGCCACCTCGCGACTCCTCTCGATCGCCAGTGATCAACATCGACCGCTCTCACTAAGCTTCCTAGACGGAGCGGGCCAACGCCGTCTTTGATCGTCCGACCCCTGCTGGTCGAGAAGGCGAAGGGCGCTTCCGCCTACCTTATTTCGCTGTCGTTCATCCAGTGGCTTCCCACATATCACCTAGGATGGCGAGTGATATAACGAAGAGTTTTCTCATGGTACTTACGAGGGGGTGACCGCGCCTAGAGAGGGCTCGGAGATCGCTGATCTGCATGGGGCGACCTCTATTCGGCTCCTTCAGGTATCGCTGAGCATTGCCCTCTACCCTTTCCCCGTTTCATTTTATATTACCTTGTGTGTCTTTTTTTTTATATTTCGTTTCTTCTATTTAGGCCATTGTTGAGCACGGCGATTTGTCCTTTGCGTGCAAACATATGCAAGAGAAGAATCAGAAGCTGAAGGAGGAAGTGGAGAACCTTCGCTCGCTGCGTATGGACCTTATTCGCTATCATAATTTCTTAATAGAATCAGGTAGCGGCGATGGTATCTATCCAAGATACAGGTGGAGTTAAGAAGAAGAACAAGCCTCCTAAGAAAGCTAAGGCGCCGCCACATGAAAGTACTCCTTCCAAACCCCCAGATGTGGTTATGGACAGAGTGGAGCTATTTGGACCCTTTGAGCTAGTTGGATTGCGTGGCGACGGTTCATTGGAGCTGTTCCATGCTAACGGGAAGAAATTTGTGCTTCATAGTGGAGCGATGAAGGTATTCTTTCAGGACACGGATGCTAGTCTGAAAGAAGTTCTGAGCTGGGATGCCGCACGTTAGACCAGGTATCGTCTAGCTCAAAGACGTAAAATAAAGAGCGTTTCTCGGGCGGCAACCTGTTACACCCCAAAAAAAAAATTTAATCGTTCTTAGCAAAAAAAAGGGGGGACACGAGTTCATTCGATGTTACACTTAAAGGTTAGTTCGAGTTGGTCGTTGGTAGGATCTATTTTGGAGAGGTGAATCAACCAATCAGGCCTAGTTAAAAGCTAACTGGGTATCCTGATTAATGAATGACCTGTAGCCTAGTTGGTTTTGGAACCTGACCAGCACTCAGCCAACCCAGGTTCGAATCCCAGCCTTGACATTTCATTTTATTCATTTTTTTTTATCCGCCCAGCACCAAAACTACGTCGTTTTGGGTCATCTTCTTCCTTGGCTCATCGGTGCAATGACCAGCCATTTTTTCGGCGACCGGAATCACTCCGGTGACTATTCCCAATGGCCAAGAGGCATGTTTCTAGTCTATTCGGGACAAGGAACCCCACCAGAACGTAAAGAAACCCGTGGGAATCGAGATTCGAGTTTGAGTCCATTCAGAAACGGACAAAACAGATAAGGAGTTGATACCACTTCGGCGGAAATCCCGAAAAAATCGACGACTTTTCCAGAGTGCTATTCAACACGTGAACCTTATCTCTTTTGGCTCTACTCGACTCCCTGAAGCCTATAAAACCCGGCTCTTCCTTCGAATCAAAGCGTATCTCTTCCTAAAGTCGTTTCTCCCGTCACTCTGTCACCATCTCCGACCAAAAATGGGTTTAAGGGTTCCAGGCAACGTCGGTCTAAACTGAAACGCTCTATCAACTCGTCTCCACCTCCTAAAACTAACCTCTTTCTCAGAACTGAGTTTTCATTCACAAAAATCATTTAATCCCTCGTCGGAGAATTGGAAGAACTACAGAACTGCAGGTGCAGGAATAGGGAACTGGTAAATTACCTGTGCAGTCCCTCCTTCTTTTTCCTTTGTTATTTCGGCCCTTTAAGTTTTCCTCATGACAGTTTGATCCTTAACTGTCAACTTTTGGCATTTAACCTCTTTCAGCTTTGACAGTTTGATCCAGGAAGTTGTGCAGCCGTTAACTCCCTATCTTCGAGTCGACTCTTTAGGTGGGTTGGTTTAAGGGGGTAAATTCCTTGGATTAATTAATTCCTCAATTTAAATAGCTATTTGGTTAAACTTTGTCAGTAACCAAATATTGTGGTAATTCCGAATTAATCGTTTGATGGGAATCGGATCAACGAGTGAGGTACTCGGGCCTTATTTTGGACTCGTGCATGCTTAAATTAAGGTTCTTATAATTTTCGTGGTGATTTTACTGCTAACCGAGTACTAACCCATCTGAGTTGGTTTCCCGATAGGTTAGATTATTCAGAGTAATGAGTGACGCGGATTCTCATTAATTCCGGTTTATAAAGTTATGATGCCTAAGGTTAGAGGGACTTAAGTAGTCCGAGTGACTCCCCTACTCACCTGGAAATTAAGACGGAAAGTCTTGGTTTTGACAACAAGGTGTCATTTCTACGGAAAGTTCTACCTTTCCGGAACCATTGATTTTATACCTAATAGTGGTTTTTCGGTTATGGTTAAACCGTGATGTTATCTAATGATGTTTGGCACCTAGTGTATATAGGTGGAAAGTAGAGCCTCGCTAGCTAGTCCTCCGCCGGGAACATCGATGGATACGGGTTCCTACCAAGTGATGGGAGTTGGGTATTGCTAGCCCCAATCGAATCACGGTAGATGGGTACGGATAGCCCCAACCGGATGATAAGAGTTGGGTGGAATTAGCCTTGACCGGATGATGGGAGTTGGGTATTGTTAGCCCCAATCGATTCATGGTAGTCGGGAAGAATATCGGCTCTTGTGAAGTCCCTATTATAGGCTCATAAGTAAGCCTTATCGATGATGGCGTAGAGGTTAGCTAGGCGGGAAGAGGGGACACCCTATTCGATGTTAATTATAGTATTATTGTTAAACTAACGGTTATATGATTTTTCCGCAGTTCGGCCATGAAATTGAGGACCATGCCAGTTTGGTCATATGCACCTCTTTACTTTTAACTTTCCTTATACTTCAATATTAAGGACTAACCCCTGAACCACCCACCAGGTCACTTCGCAGCTAATCAGGGGTAAGCGGTGCAAAAGGAGCCTCGGAAATCATGTCGGGAGACTCTCAGTGAGTGGTCAAGGATGTTGGTCGAGTGTTTCTATTTATGTGGAGTGTGTTTTGAAATTGTGTGTTGGTTTGTAATAACTACAACTCGTGTGTTGGTTTTGCCATGCTGTGGGGCCCGCTTTGTGTATCTGCCTTTGAACGTTTGCCAACGACTTTGGTATCGTGTTTCTTTTACTTTAAGTAATAAAGGTTGTTTTCAAAGGTTTAGAGTTTGGGGACGTTACATTTTGGTATCAGAGCCGGTCTTCCCTCTGTTTCTTGGTTACCCAGAGGATATGGAAGTCGGTCGGATTTTGAAATCAAGAGTTTTAAGAACAAAATTGGATTTTTAAGCCATGTTTTTTTTTCGGTTAAAAAAAAAAGAGGATTGAGTCAGATAATCCTTCTGAAGCGCTTCAGATTCAATGTTTTAACAGTTTCAAAACACTCCACAAAATATGATTCCCTCGTTACGGTGCTAACTTGAGAATGTTCTATGTCTCAACAGAGCCAGTTATGACCAACAGCCTCAGGAGCCCCGACAGCCTCCGCCTCCTCCACCCGTGCGACCAGCAAGGGTGGCACCTAACTCCAAAGCTTTCCGAGACCTGGGGGTGGAAGACTTCTTTTAAGACGATCGAGACCCTGTCGTCGTTGAGCGATGGTTAGGAAAGGTTATTCGCACACTTCAAGAGATGCGAGCTGCTGATGAGGATAAGGTCCTCTTAACCTTAAACCTCATTCAGGACACCGCATATCACTGGTGGCTCACGCAACCCGCTAGTCAGCAGAACCCACCAGAGATCACGTGGGAAGAATTTCTACGAGCTTTCAGGGAGCGCTTCCTTCCACCATCCTATCATGAGGATAAAATGAAAGATTTCCTCACCATCAAACAGAAGTGGGGAAGTGAAGATCGGGAATCGGTGGCTGACTACACAGCTCGGTTCGAACAGCTGTTACCTTATGGAGGACTGATGCACTCAAATATTGGTGTATTCAATCCCTCATTAGACGATATTTTTCGTACTCTACTTGAACATTTTGCATGATTTTGCGTGAGTTTTGTACCTCTTGACTCTTTGGGCCGTTTTACGTCTTTTTTTATGTTTTTTATGTATTTCAGGATACATACAACATTAGAGAACGAATTGGAGTTCACAGGAGTAAATGGAATTGGAATTGAGTTGTGGATGTGGTGTTAATTAAGCCCACTTTCATTAACACGTGGATGGTATTTTGATTCGTAAAAGAGAGCCAACATATTAATTAAAGCCATTCACATTAAAGCCCATTACACATTAGTAAGATGGAATGAATTATTAGGGTGGGAGGAGTTTATTGGTTTTGGGTCCAAAAAAGAAGCAGGAGTCGTTGAATGGGATTTGGGTGAGGGGGATTTAATCCCATCATCTAATTAAAAGGGAGAGCAGCATCGGGGATAATAATTTGGCCTTTGGCCAGTATACAGAAGAAGAAATACAGCGAGTACAGATAGTACAGAAGGAGAGATTTGGAGGCAGCAAGCAGGAGGGAGAATTAATTCCCGGGGAGGAAGCGAGGATTAGCTCGGGAGTTTCATTGATTTGTCAGGATTAGGTTTTCTCGGAGTAAGATGTCTTCTTCTCCAGTTTGCTTTTCCCTTGTATCTTTGATTTCTTCTTTTGCTATGCCGAGCTAAACTCCTAGGGTTGTTTAGATTAGATGAAAACGTTAGTAAGGATTTTGTATGGATGATTTCGGGTTTCTAACCCGTTTATGTTAATCGATGTTCTTTCAGACTTAGATGCGATTTCTCCTAAACCCTAATTTAAGCTTCTTGATTTTGGCAACCTGATCAATTGTTAGTTTCTGAGTTTATCTTTGATTTGCGGATCTGACCATGAACGCATTTCATTCTAGAGTTTAGGAGGTCGTTAGGTTCCCCAATATCTTGACCATAGGATTGGAAGAACTTAATCTTTTTGCATGAATTTGTGGCATTTCACTGTTCTTGTTCGTTCTTGATTTCTTGCAAGTTAGCTTGACCACAGGAGCTTGTAGGTTTGATAGAATAGAATCTCTACGGCCTGCCCATGGAGTAGAGATTACAAAAGGAATTGCTGAGTCGTCTAGTCTGTTGAATTTCGTCGATTGCATAGTTTCATCCATCTTAACCGAACTAGCGTGGATTCGAGTCTGAACAACCACCTTAGTCTATCTTTGAAACCTCAACTTGTTTAATTGCTTATTTGTTTCATTTGCATTCTTAGTTTAATTAGTTCAAACCCTTTCACAAAACCAAACGACAAAAACCCGAATAGCTTATTCCACATTCGTTGAGTAATAGAAACAGAAAGACCCTTGGGAAATAACGATCTCTTTGGAGTAATCCATTGAGTAAAACTAGTGCACATTAATTTGCGCATCAAGTTTTTGGCGCCGTTGCCGGGGACTTTTTTTTTTCTAGGAAAGACATTGTGCGTTTATCCTTTTCATTCATTCTTTTTATCATCTCTTTTCTCTCCATCTTTTTTCAAGATTTACCTGGGTAGTGCTCTTGAGTTTTGAGATGCAGGACTACAGGTTCGATAGCAACCAAGGGTGGTACACCAATGGAATGCCATTTAATGATTACAACCAAAAGTGGAGTACATCATGGCAACCATCTATGCCAAACTGGAATGAGGAACCACCACCCTTGCCTTACTGGCCAGAGCCACAAGCTACACACTACCACCAAGATTACGAGGAGGAATATCTACATCCACACCAGTACCAACAGCAGGAGTCTTATACAGATTTTCTCTTGAATGAGATCCTTTAGACTCTACGAGCTCCTAATGGTGTGGACGTCGAGATTGAGCAACATAATCAACTGATGGAAGAAGATGCTCGAGAGCTAGTCGAAGAAGGAAAAGATACCCTAGCCCATGACTGTTGTGTGCTAGAGGTATCTGATGCAGAATCCTTGACAATGGTGGTAGATGAAGATGTGGAGCTTGTCCATCTTTCGATTGAAGCTGAAGATGAGCATTTGGAGAATGAGGAGTTATCCTCATTGGTAATTCAGACAACCGAAACTGAGGTGGGCAATGATTCTGAGGCGTATGTGCTCAACTGCCAGAGCAACTTTGATGACATTGGTGTGGAGCAGACTTCAACCATTGATTATAACACACCATACTATCTTTTTCCTCCTCCAGTAGGAAAATTTGAGAAGAAAAAGTCATCCGAGCAGAACCAGGATCTACTTGAGCACCACCGACTACATCTTGTTCCTTCTGGCGTGCTATTTGGCACCAAACCGCCAACCTTGAAGAAGCTGTTTGACTTCAAGGAACTTTTGAATTGGTAATCAGGTATCGTCTAGCTCAAAGATGTTAAAGAAAGAGCGCTTCATGGGAGGCAACTCATGTCTGGAGTCTGTTTTGAGTTTTTGAGTCAGTTATTTATTTTTGTGTCGAACTTTTGTGGTTTTTGAGTTAGTGGTCTATATTGTACCTTGAATGCTCTGATCTTGTTGTGAGTTTCTCTCCTGTTTCAGGATGTCCTTAGGTTCCGCATGACTGTCTGCCGGTACTTAACTCTGAGCTCGCCGCCATCCACGACACCGATCTTCACTTTCCAGGTTCCCGGATTCCTCTACTCTCTTTTAGTCCTGTGAGGACACAGTCTGATCTAAGTGTGGGGTGGGAATTCTAGGAGAATAATGCTTGAATTTATTTGCTTTTCTGTGATTTCGTGGTTCACTCTATCACCGCTTTCCATTCTCGTTGGCATTTAACTTCTCACATTGCTTAATATCTTCTTGAATTTTCTTACCATTTTCCATATGGTGAGATTGATGTGGTGCTTTAGCTGTGACCAAATGTGTTGTGAGAACCCGTATTATGACCATCTCCCACTCTTCTTGCTTGTAGTTTTTTAGAAACTTGCCCTTATCGTGTTAGTGAACAGTTGACTTGTTAATGTGGAAGACTTGGTCTGTCTGATGCTCGAATTCTCTAGTTCAATGCCATGATCGAGTCTAGATAAGGGATCTTTTAATTTCATGCTTTTAATTGTTGTTAATGTTCCCAATCAGAGAAAATATGATAAATGAGTGGTTCGGTATTGAAGTTGTGGGTCGATTCACGAGCTGGCATACGTGTCTGCCCATTGCTGTAGTCCCAAAGGGAAGTCTCAATGTGGCATTCTTCTTCTAGCCCACTCCCGATCGTGGCTGGGGTCTAGGATAACGCAGAATTCCAAAGGTTTTCGGCTGCTCCATACCCGGTAGTATCCACACTGTACCGACCATTCGAAAGTAAATGAAAAAAAGGAAGAAAAAAGTAGTAAAAGAGAGAAAAAAAAGAAAAAATGTTCTTTAAATTTGTTCAAGTCGTGTCCCTTTATCTAGCAAGTGTCAGGTTGCGTCCTAAAGTAAGTGTAGCGGAAGTAAGTATTGTCTTGCATTTATCAAGTCGGGTTGTTCACTAGCTCGATAAAGTCTTGTTTCTCTTTTACTCTCGCAAAGTTTGGTTTTAACTGTGTGGTCAGTCGGTAATCCTCTTGTTTGATAGAAGCACCATATACATCATTCTAGGAACCAAGAGGTTTTCGGTTTGCTCATTCAGGTTGGTGCATTATTGTGTAGAGTTCTTGCTTGAGGACAAGCAAAAGTCTAAGTGTGGGGTGATTTGATGCACTCAAATATTGGTGTATTCAATCCCTCATTAGACGATATTTTTCGTACTCTACTTGAACATTTTGCATGAGTTTTGTACCTCTTGGCTCTTTGGGCCGTTTTACGTCGTTTTGTATGTTTTTTATGTATTTCAGGATACATACAATATTAGAGAACGAATTGGAGTTCACAGGAGAAGATGGAATTGGAATTGAGCTGTGGATGTGTTGTTAATTAAGCCCACTTTCATTAACACGTGGATGGTATTTTGATTTGTAAAAGAGAGCCAACATATATATATATATATATATATAATATATTTATTTGATAATTAAAAGAGAGCCAACATATTAATTAAAGCCCATTACACATTAGTAAGATGGAATGAATTATTAGGTTCGGAGGAGTTTATTGGTTTTGGGTCCAAAAAAGAAGCAGGAGTCGTTGAATGGGATTTGGGTGAGGGGGATTTAATCCCATCATCTAATTAAAAGGGAGAGCAGCATCGGGGATAATAATTTGGCCTTTGGCCAGTATACAGAAGAAGAAATACAGCGAGTACAGATAGTACAGAAGGAGAGATTTGGAGGCAGCGAGCAGGAGGGGAAAATTAATTCCGGAGAGGAAGCGAGGATTAGCTCGGGAGTTTCATTGATTCGTCAGGATTAGGTTTTCTCGGAGTAAGATGTCTTCTTCTCCAGTTTGCTTTTCCCTTGTATCTTTGATTTCTTCTTTTGCTATGCCGAGCTAAACTCCTAGGGTTGTTTAGATTAGATGAAGCGTTAGTAAGGATTTTGTATGGATGATTTCGGGTTTTAACCCGTTTATGTTAATCGATGTTCTTTCAGACTTAGATGTGATTTCTCCTAAACCCTAATTTAAGCTTCTTGATTCTGGCAACCTGATCAATTGTTAGTTTCTGAGTTTATCTTTGATTTGCGGATCTGACCATGAACGCATTTCATTCTAGAGTTTAGGAGGTCGTTAGGTTCCCCAATATCTTGACCATAGGATTGGAAGAACCTAATCTCTTTGCATGAATTTGTGGCATTTCACTGTTCTTGTTCGTTCTTGATTTCTTGCAAGTTAGCTTGACCATAGGAGCTTGTAGGTTTGATAGAATAGAATCTCTACGGCCTGACCATGGAGTAGAGATTACAAAAGGAATTGCCGAGTCGTCTAGTCTGTTGCATAGTTTCATCCATCTTAACCGAACTAGCGTGGATTCGAGTCTGAACAACCGCCTTAGTCTATCTTTGAAACCTCAACTTGTTTAATTGCTTATTTGTTTCATTTGCATTCTTAGTTTAATTAGTTCAAACCCTTTCACAAAACCAAATGACAAAAACCCGAATAGCTTATTCCACATTCGTTCAGTAATAGAAACAGAAAGACCCTTGGGAAATAACGATCTCTTTGGAGCAATCCATTGAGTAAAACTAGTTTGCATTAATTTGCGCATCAAGGACCCATCTATCAGGACCCGGTAGCCCAGCGAGATCACTATCTCAATGGATTAAGGCCTCAGCTCTACAAGTCGTTGTGCACCGTCGCCTTGAAGGATCGTTGGGAAGCCTACCATGCGGCGATGAACTTGGAAAGGGCCGACCAGCGAATTCTAGAGCAAAAGGTTGCAAGCAAGGAATCGGGAAAGAGGAAGATGGTTGGGTCACGTGAGGAGTCACCACGGACCTCTCGTTCAAAGAAAAAGAAGGCTAGGACCTCTAACCATGGTTACGCTTACCCTCCTCCAAGGCCAATCAGGAGCGCCCCATCTCTAGGAGCCCCACCCAGCTGCAATTTTTGTGGGAGACCACATCTCGGCGAGTGCAAATTTCGCACCGGAACCTGCTTCGGATGCGGAGAGCAAGGACATTACAAGCGTGAATGTCCTAATAGAGTAGTTCAAGGAAGGGCTACGTCGGAGCCAACCGTTAATGGTGCCATCAGGAATCCGATCTGGAAGCAGGCAAGATCGAGGTCACAACAATGAAGGAGGGCACGACTGCCGAGACCAAAGCCAGGCGTCTTGAGTTGGAGGACAACCCGGCTCTTTGCTGTGCAGAGGGAGGAGGTCAACGCAGCTGCTGATGTGGTTACTGGTATGATTACGATTTTCGGTCAGCCAGCTTTTGCTTTAATTGATTTTGGGTCTACGCATTCGTTTATTTCCAGTACGTTTGCTCATAAACTAGGAATAGAACCCACTCCTCTAGGTCAAAATTTGGGAGTGCGAACGCCGGTCGGCGATACCTTGATCGTCGATTCAGTTTTTCGAAGTTGCGTTATCATAATAGCTGGATACGATACGATACGATAGTAGACTTAATCCTCCTCCCTTTCTACGAGATCGACGTAATCCTGGGTATGGATTGGTTGTCTCGAAATCACGCGAAACTGGACTGCTTCAACAAGGAAGTAAGCTTTTAGGTAGAAGGCCGAGGCACCGCGCTGTTTAAGAGAATTCGGAGGCCCGTTCCTGGAGCTCTTATTTCGGCTACTCGAGCTTTCACCTTAATTCGAGAAGGATGTGAAGCTTATTTGGCACACGTGGTGGAAGCACCAAACGTAGAGCTTAAGGACGTACCTGTAGCAAGGGAGTTTCCTGAAGTTTTCCTAGAAGAATTTCCTGGTCTTTCGCCCTTAAGAGAGGTGGAGTTTGACATCGAGGTGGTTCCCGGAACCGCACCAATTTCAATTCCACCTTATCGGATGGCTCTTGTGGAGCTGAAGGAATTGAAGGAGCAGCTTCAGGAGCTACTTGACAAGGGATTCATCCGACCTAGCGTTTCACCCTGGGGAGCTCCAGTGTTGTTCGTAAAGAAGAAGGATGGAAGTATGAGGTTGTGCATCGACTATCGAAAGTTGAATAAGGTGACCATTAAAAATCGATACCCGCTACCGAGGATAGACGATTTATTGGACCAACTTCAAGGGACAAGCGATTTTCTCAAAGATCGACTTGAGGTCTGGATATCATCAACTGCGGGTAGCCGAAGCTTCGATTCCAAAAACCGCTTTCCGGTCTCGTTATGGTCATTACGAATTCTTGGTAATGCCGTTTGGGCTAACCATCGCACCTGCTGCATTCATGGCCCTCATGAATGGAGTGCTGCACGAGTACTTAGATAAATTCGTCATTGTTTTCATAGACGATATCCTGATTTACTCAAAGAATCGGGAGGACCATGAGGAACACCTAAGGACCGTCCTACAACGGCTGAAGGAGGAACGACTCTACGCAAAATTCTCCAAGTGTGGATTTTGGTTAAATGAGGTCTTATTCTTGGGCCACCTCATCTCTGATAAAGGTGTAGAAGTAGACCCGAGAAAGATCGAAGCCGTAGTTAAGTGGGCACCTCCAAAGAATGTGTCTGAGGTACGAAGCTTCTTGGGCCTGGCAGGGTACTATCGGAAGTTCGTGGAAGGATTCTTACGCATTGCTCGACCAATGACTCAGCTACTTCACAAGGGAGCAACATTCATCTGGGATGAGAAGTGTCAAGAAGCGTTTGACGAGCTAAAAAGGAAGCTGACCTCCGCGCCTGTCCTCACTCTTCCACAAAGTGGGGAAGAGTATTCGGTTTATAGTGACGCGTCACACCAAGGCTTGGGATGCGTACTAATGCAAGGAAAGCGGGTTATTGCATATGCCTCTCGACAACTACGACCGCATGAGGTAAATTACCCCACACATGACTTGGAGTTAGCAGCTGTGGTATTCGCCTTGAAGTTATGGAGACACTACCTTTACGGCGAAACGTTCACCATTTTTACGGATCACAAGAGCTTGCAACATCTAACCGAGCAAAAGGAGTTAAATATGAGACAAAGGAGGTGGATCGAATTGCTCAATGATTATGATTGTAAAATCAAATATCATCCCGGGAAGGCCAATTTGGTTGCAAATGCCTTAAGTAGGAAAAAGGATAGCCCACTACCAGATCTCACAGCACTTCGGGCTCTGAACGTTGAACTTCAAGTAGAGGGAGTCACACTCTCTTAGCTAATTTAAAGATTCGTCTGTTACTCTACGACAAGATCAAGGAGAAGCAGGAGGACGACCCAGAAATAAGGAAACTCAAGGAACGGCTCAAGGAAGAAAAGGCTTCGAGATTTCTTCTGGTTGACGACTTAATAACTTGTCAAGGACGGGCTTGTGTCCCAAACATAGACAAACTTCGTCAAGACATACTCGATGAAGCCCACTCGGCACCTTACGCAATGCACACAAGAGCTACCAAGATGTACCAAACCTTGAAGAAGCACTATTGGTGGCCTGGCATGAAAAAAGAAGTAGCGGAGCACGTTCATCGTTGCCTTCAATGTCAGATGATTAAGGCAGAACATCAGGCCCAGCTATCCAGCATTTACCTCTGGAGATTCCTGAGTGGACGTGGGAGAAGATTACCATGGATTTTCTGTACAGGCTACCAAGGACTCCTAAGGGACACGAAAGCGGCCCACTTCATTCCCATCAAATTCAAGCCCGGACCGGATGAGCTGGCAGAGTTGTACATTCGAGAAATTGTGCGGTTGCACGGAGTTCCGGTCAGCATTGTGTCAGATCGAGACCCTAGCTTTACCTCTCGATTTTGGGGAAGTCTTCAGAAGGCCTTGGGCACAAAAGTGCACTTCTCCACGTATCACCCCCAAACCGACGGCCAATCGGAGAGGACCATTCAAACATTGGAGGATCTCCTTCGCGCTTGTGCCCTAACCATGAAGGGAGCATGGGATGAACATCTGCCGTTGATAGAATTCGCTTACAACAATCAGTATCATAGTTCGATAAAAGCTGCGCCTTATGAAGTACTCTACGGATGAAATGTCGAACCCCGTTATACTGGGACGCAGAGGGAGTAAGGCAACGGGAAGGGCCTGAGATTATTCAGAAGACGGTAGAAAAAGTCGAGGAAATACGACTAAATCTTAAAGCTACTCAAGACCGTAGAAGAGTAACGCAGAAAGGCCTGGGCCACCGCGTTCATACGAAGTAGGAGAGCGAGTATTTCTGCGGGTGTCTCCGTGGAAGGGAGTCATGCGATTTGGAAAGAAAGGGAAATTAAGTCCCCGGTACATCGGCCCGTATGAGATACTAGAACGTATCGGTCCACTAGCGTACCGGCTGGCGTTACCTCCTAGCTTATCTCAAATACACGATGTATTCCATGTAAGCATGCTTCGAGCTTACAGATCTAGCCCGGATCACGTACTCAAATTGGAAGACGTTGAGTTATCCGACGACTTAACCTATGAGGAGGTTCCAGTGCAGATAGTAGATCGACAAGAGAAGGATCTACGGAAGAAAAAGATTCCTATGGTTAAGGTCGTATGGAGGAATCAGGGAACGGAAGCTGCAACCTGAGAAACGGAGAAGAGTATGAAAGAGAAGTACCCTGAGCTCTTCTTGGACTAAACCAGGTTGGTAATCTTTGCTCGTTTAAGTTATAAATCTTTTTGTTTCCTCATAAATTCATTAACTAGAATTTCGGGGACGAAATTTCCTGAAGGAGGGGAGAAATGTTACACCCCAAATTTTTTTTAATCGTTCTTAGCAAAAAGGGGGGGGGGGACACGAGTTCATTCGATGTTACACTTAAGGGTTAGTTCGAGTTGGTCGTTGGTAGGATCTATTTTGGAGAGGTGAATCAACCAATCAGACCTAGTTAAAAGCTAGCTGGGTATATTAATTAATGAATGACCTGTAGCACAATTGGTTTTGGAACCAAACCAGCACTTAGCCAACCCAGGTTCGAATCCCAGCCTTGAAATTTCATTTTATTCATTTTTTTTAATCCGCCCAGCACCAAAACTACGTCGTTTTGGGTCATCTTCTTCCTTCGGTGATCGGTGCAATGACCAGCCATTTTTCCGGCGACCGATCACTCCGGTGACTCTTCCCAATGGCAAGGCATGTTTCTAGTCTATACGGGACAAGGAACCCACCAGAACTAAAGAAACCGTGGGAATCGAGATTGGAGTTGAGTCCATTCAAAAAATGACGACTTTTCCAAAGTGTTATTCAACCCGTGAACCTTATCTCTTTTGGCTCTACTCGACTCCCTGAAGCCTATAAAACCCGGCTCTTCCTTCGAATCAAAGCGTATCTCTTCCTAAAGCCGTTTCTCCGTCACTCCGTCACCATCTCCGACCAAAAATGAGTTTAAGGGTTCCAGGCATCATCGGTCTAAACTGAAACCCTCTATCAACTCGTCTCCACCTCCTAAAACTAACCTCTTTCTCAGAACTGAGTTTTCATTCACCAAAATCATTTAATCCCCTCGTCGGAGAATTGGCAGAACTGCAAACTGAGGTGCAGGAATAGGGAACTGGTAAATTACCTGTGCAGTCCCTCCTTCTTTTTCCTTTGTTATTTCGGCCCTTGAAGTTTTTCCTCATGACAGTTTGATCCTTAACTGTCAACTTTTGGCATTTAACCTCTTTTAGCTTTGACAGTTTGATCCAGGAAGTTGCGCAGTCGTTAACTCCCTATCTTCGAGTCGACTCTTTAGGTGGGTTGGTTTAAGGGGGTAAATTCCTTGGATTAATTAATTCCTCAATTTTAATAGCTATTTGGTTAAACTTTGTCATTAACCAAATATTGTGATTATTCCGAATTAATCGTTTGACGGGAGCCGGATCAACGAGTTGGGTACTCGGGCATATTTTGGACTCGTGCATGCTTAAATTAAAGTCCTTATAATTCTCGTGGTGATTTACTGCTAACCGAGTACTAACCCATCTGAGTTGGTTTTCCCGATAGGTTAGATTATTCAGAGTAATGAGTGATGCAGATCCTCATTAATTCCGGTTTATAAAGTTATGATGCCTAAGGTTAGAGGGACTTAAGTAGTCCGAGTGACTCCCCTACTTACCTGGAAATTAAGACGGAAAGTCTTGGTTTTGACAACAAGGTGTCGTTTCTACGGAAAGTTCTACCTTTCCGGAACCATTGGTTTTATACCTAATAGTGGTTTTTCGGTTATGGTTAAACCGTGATGTTATCTAATGATGTTTGGCACCTAGTGTATATAGGTGGAAAGTAGAGCCTCACTAGCTAGTCCTCCGCCGGGATCATCGATGGATACAGGTTCCTACCGGGTGATGGAAGTTGGGTATTGCTAGCCCCAATCGAATCACGGTAGATGGGTACGGATAGCCCCAACCGGATGATAAGAATTGGGTGGAATTAGCCTCGACCAGATGATGGGAGTTGGTATTGTTAGCCCCAATCGATTCATGGTAGCCGGGAAGAATAGCGACTCTTGTGAAGTCCCTATTATAGGCTCATAAGTAAGCCTTATCGATGATGGCGTAGAGGTTAGCTAGGCCGGAAGAGGGGACGCCCTATTCGATGTTAATTGTGTTATTATTGTTAAACTAACGGTTATATGATTTTTCCGCAGTTCGGCCATGAAATTGAGGACCATGCCAGTTTGGTCATATGCACCTCTTTACTTTAACTTTCCTTATACTTGAATATTAAGGACTGACCCCTGAACCACCCACCAGGTCACTTCGCAGCTAATCAGGGGTAAGCGGTGCAGAAAGAGCCTCGAAATCATGTCGGGAGACTCTCAATGAGTGGTCAAGGATGTTGGTCGAGTGTTTCTATTTATGTGGAGTGTGTTTTGAAATTGTGTGTTGGTGTGTAATAACTACAACTCGTGTTTTGGTTTTGCCAATGCTGTGGGGCCCGCTTTGCGTATCTGCCTTTGAACGTTTGCAACGACTTTGGTATTGTGTTTCTTTTACTTTAAGTAATAAAGGTTGTCTTCAAAGGTTTAGAGTTTGGGGACGTTACACAACTCGAGGCTGGAGTCTTTTAATTTATTGAGTTGAGTCTGTGGTAGAGTCGTGGAGTTAGTTTTTTATTTTATTGAGTCAGTTCTTGCATGATTGTAGTGTCTTGGGTCGAGTTTAGGGTGTTCCAGGTCTCCGTCCTGTCATTAGAAGGTTAATTTTCGAAAGGAAAAAAATCGCTGGTAAATAAATGCACCTAAAAGTGCATGCATTTTTGGGGCGCACTTTTGGCCAGCCGAAAATTGAACATTCTATAATTTTGGTATAAAAATGCGGATAAAAGTGCGGTCGGACGCACTTTTGAACAATCTGGCGCATTTTTTGACGTTTTCTTAAATTTTGGGTGTTTCAGTCGATTTTCGTCGAGCTTTTGCGAGCTTTTACGACAATGACCAACAGGTAATGTGTTCTAAATCATCTCATGGTTCTTTTGCACTACTCCATGTCAAGTTTCATTGAGATTTACAGATTTGAAAATCTTGAGCTTTGAACCCTAGAATTTGAATATTGGGGGTTTGTTCAATTATTAATCCTTGATGAAATTGATGATATTGTGGTGCTATGTTTGCAATTTGGATTAGTTTGGATATCGTTTGATGTGAATTTGTGACTTAAAGTGGTTTGTTGGTTAAACTTTGTTGCTTAGCTTGTTAATGCTCTAAGTGTGAAGTTTGTTATCACATTCCTGCTACATTATTTAACTTGATATCTTGAATTGATTTCATTGCTATGTCTTCTTGAAACTGGTGATTAGAATCGAAGGTTGTGTCATTTGTGAACTTTTGGGTTTGATGGATCACAATTATGAACTAGGTACTCTTTTGATCTATTCTATTATTTGTTGGCGCCTTGTTCTATTTTGTATAGACGCGCAGGGACGAATAACCACCATTGCTACCTCCTAACGACAGACATTGAGGTAACCTGTATCTCACCCTTTGAGTCTTTTTCTTTCTTTCTTTTCGGTGTCTTCTGAGGGGCTGCCTTAGATGTACAACCACATTTTTTTATGGGTGGATCTCGGATACTTGTTCGGTGTTCCTTTTTATCCTTTCTTTTGGTTTTGTGTGTGAGTCTTTTGTAGGTTGTCTTTGTTGCCCTTCTCTCTATCCATCACGTCCAGGTATTTCGTGTCACTTTTCCCTCATTTTGGTCCAGTGCGGACACTGTCCCTTTAAGTGTGGTGGTGGGTGATTTGCATGACATGTACTGAGTTTTGTCATTAGATGGGTGGTGATTGTGCTTTGTTTTGTCACTCTTTCACTGCTTCCCATTCTCTTTTGCAAGTATCTCTTCGCATTGCTTAATATCTTCCTGAATTGCTTGCCTTCTTCCATATGGCGAGATTGATGTGGTGCTTTTTCTTGACCAAATGTTTGTGTGAGAACTCGTATTTTGACCATCTCCCGTTCTTTTTGTTTGTAGTAGTCTAGGAATTTGTCCTTATTGGATTAGTGAACATGTGACTTGGTAATGTGGAAGACTTGGTCTAATCTTTTGCTCGAATTCGCTAGTTCTAATACCATGATCGAGTCTAGATAAGGGATATTTTTTTAAAAATATGTGCTTTAAATTAATGTCAATAAACGTAATCAGAGAAATCTGATCAAAATGTGTGGTTTGGTATTGAAGTTGGAGTCGATTCACGAGCTGGCATACGTGCCCGCCCATTGCTTAGTCCCAAAGGGAAGTTTCAATGTGGCATTCTTCTTCTCAACCTACTCCCAATCGTGGTCAGGGTTTAGGATAACGCGAAATTCCAAAGGTTTTCGGCTGCTCCATACCTAATGTGATTCTCAACTGTACCGGCCACTTGAAAAGAAAAGAAAAAAAAGAAAAAAAGAAAAAAAAAGAGAAAAAAAAAAACAAATTTTGATTTTAGTTTTTAATTCTTGTTCCCTTATCTAGCAAGAGTCGGGTTGCAGTCTAGAGTAAGTGTAGCGAAAGTAAGTATTGTCTTGCCTTTACCAAGTCAGGTTGTTCACTAGCTCGATAAAGTCATGTTTCTCTTTTACTCCGGCAAAGGTTTGGTTTTAATTGTGTGGTCAGTCGGGTAATCCTCTTGTTTGATAAAAGCACCATATACGTCATTCTAGGAACCAAGCGGTTTTCGGTTTGCTCATTCAGGTTGGTGCGTTGTTGTGCTAGAGTTCTTGTTTGAGGACAAACAAAAGTTTAAGTGTGGGGTGATTTGATGACTTGGATTTACCGCGTTCATCTCTCATTCCTAAATGATATTTCATCCATTTTACACACTTCTATGCATAATTTGAGGTAGATTCTCATTTTTGTGTCAAACACTGTGTTTTAGTGCCCTTGACCCGTTTCGGGTCTATTTGATGTCGTTTTGTAGTTCTTTCATGTGAGTTACAGGCTACGGATGTCAAAAGACAGTCTAGGATGAGTTGCACGAGGTTTGGATCACTTTGGGGGCACTTCGGATCGCATCGGAGCACTTTGGGACCGTTTGAAGGAAGAAATTCAAAGCTGAAAATCATGTATAAAAGTGCGGTTCAAAAGTGCAGCCCAAGTGCATTTTGTGGGCGCACTTTTAAACACCTGCGGATTTTGGTCTATTTTGAGAGGAGGACAGATTAGGTTTTATTCAGACTTCACTTTTCAGACTTCATTCTGATTTCGACGAACCAGACACTCTCGGAGGAGGATTTTGAAGTTTTGAAGTGACGATTAAGCGAGGATTAACTCAGGAGTTTCTAGGATTCATCAGGATTAGGTTTTCTTGAAGTAAGATGTCTTCGTCTCCGGTTTTCTTCTCCATTGTTTCTGTGATTGCTTCTGTGATGATGTCGAGCTAAACTCTTCTAGTTTGTTCAGATTAGATGAAACTCTAGTGAGATTTTGTATGGATGATGTCGGGTTTCTAACCCGTTAATGTTAATTGAGGTTTATTTAGGCATGTGATAAGTTTTCTCTTAAACCCTAATTTGAAGTTCTAAGAATCCGTTGATTGACCATATTGTAAGGTTTTGCTTCATCTTTGATTTGCGGTTCTGACCATGGACGTAGATCATTCTAGAGTTTAGGAGGTCGTTAGGGTTGCCGGTGTCTTGACCATATGGCCGGTGAAACTAATCTCCTTGCATATATGTGTGGCATTTCACTGTTCTTCGTGCGTTCTTGACGATTTGCGAGTTATCTTGACCATAGGAACTTGTAGGTTTGATAGGATAGTTTCTCTGCATCCTAACCATGGAGTAGAGATTACCCAAGGAAGTGTCGAGTCTTCAAGTCTGATAAACTGAAATTGCATTGCATTATCCGTCTTAATCGAGCTAGAGCGGAATCGAGTCTGGACAAATGCCTTAGTCTATATTCAAATCTCCAATCTGCTTCACTTGTTTGCTTGTTCAATTTGCATTCTTAGTTTACTTAGTTCATTCTTAAACCAATTTAAACCCAAAATGAAACCTCGATTAGCTTCAACACACATTTCTGAGTAATAGAAAAAGAAAGACCCTAGGGAAAAACGATCTCTTTGGAGAAATCCATTGAGTAAAACTAGTGTGCATTAATTTGCGCACCAAGTTTTTGGCGCCGTTGCCAGAGACCTTTTCTTTTTCTAGGAACGGCGTCCAAAAACTTGGTCTTATATGCCCGTAGGTCTTACATAGCGATCTCAAGGCCTTAGGTCTTATATGACGATTTTTAATGCACGTAGGTCTTATATAGCGATTTTAATGCCCTTAGGTCTTATATGGCAATTTTTAATGCCAGTAGGTCTTATATAGCGATTTCAATGTCATTAGGTCTTACATGATGATTTTAATGCCCTTAGGTCTTACATGATGATTTTTAATGCCCGTAGGACTTACATAGCGATTTCAATGCCCTTAGGTCTTACATGATGATTTTTAATGCCCGTAGGTCTTATATAGCGATTTCCATGACCTTAGGTCTTACATGATGATTTCAATGCCCTTAGGTCTTACATAGCGATTTCAATGTGTGGAGCGTTGTTGGAATGAGAAAGGATATTTTGACACTTGGTCATTTCATTAAGACTCGCATTGCTTACAGGGCTACACTAGTCATAATATCGCCTAAGATGCATTGAGTTCCATGTTTTGGGTATCTTTGTTCCGTCCAACTCCGCCAGCTTGAAGGTATTTGCACCAACTACTCGCCGCACTCTATACGGGCCTTCCCAACCAGGATTAAGTTTAGCTGCCCCTACCGCCGGCCTGAAAAATTTTCAGCAGTACCAAATCGTTAAGTGTGATATGATGCGGTCGGAGTTTCAAATTGTATCGCCTAGCCAGCTGTTCTTTCTCCACGATTAATCGCATATGTGCCTTTTCCCTCCTTTCTTCAATCATATCCACATTGAGCATTAGTTCCTGTTCATTTACTTCGTCTCTATACTCCTGGATTCGGATGGATGGGATTAAAATTTCTACTGGGAGGACTGCCTCGGTTCCATATGTCAATGTATAAGGTGTTTCGCCCGTCGCTGTTTTGTAAGCCGTTCGGTGGGCCCATAGTACATGGTCAAGCTCTTCGACCCACACACCCTTGCATCCATCCACACTCTTCTTCAGTCCCTGTAAGATGAGCTTGTTGGCTGCCTCCGCTTGCCCATTGGCCTGTGGATAAGCGACCGAGGCAAATCTCAAATTTATCTTTAGATCGTCACAGAACTCCTTGAAGACTTGTGAGTCGAACTGAGTGCCATGATCGCAGATGATGCTTTCTGGTATTCGAACCTAGTGACGATATTTTTAAACGTGAATTTTTGTATTTGCTTAGCGGTGATGCTCGCCAACTGCTTTTGCCTCAACCCACTTAGTAAAATAGTCGACTGCCACGAGGAGGAATTTCCTTTTTCCCGAGGCCTCAGGAAATGGGCCTAAGATGTCCATTCCCCACCTTGCAAACGGCCATGGGCTGATGTTTTCCTGAAGAGCCGTCGCTGGTATTTTATGGTAGCTTGCAAATTCTTGGCACTTGTGGCACTTTCTCACTAAATCGCCTGCTTCCTTCCTCATCGTGGGCCAATAGAAGCCTTGGTAGATCAAGTTTCTTTCTAGACTTCTTGTCCCCAAATGAGTACCACACACACCCGAATGCACCTCATCCAGGGCCAGGTTGCATCTTCTTCCCCCAAGCACCTTAGATACGGGCCCATGGCGGATTTTTGGTATAACTCGCCTCCTATTATGGTGCATCTTCCTGCTTTTCGTCGCAGTTTAGTGCTTCTAGAGGGTCGCTTGGCACTGTGTCATTATCCAAGAACTGGATAATGGGCGTTCGGCAGTCGCTTTTCCCAACCCCGTTGATAATTTGGAAGCATTGCTTCGCCATTGTTTCTTTTTCTACCGTGACCATTCGCCCCTCTTCGAAATCTGTCGTCGTTGCTAACTTTGAAAGTGCATCTGCATGGTAGTTTTCCTCTCTGGCGATTTGTGCTATAGTGACTTTTTTAAATTTGGATATGAGTAACTTCACTTCATCGAAATAAGGGAGAAGTGACTCCTCTTTTATCTCAAAACTTCCATTAACTTGGTTGACCACTATTGCCGAATCTGAGAAAACTCTGATGTTAGTAACTCTCATACTCTTGGCGATTCTGCAAACCGGCCTCTAATGCCCCATATTCCACGCGTCATTCGTTCTATTAGTTGCGAATCGTAGTGCCACCTCGTGGAGAATTCCTCCGGGCGACTTAAGAACTATTCCTGATGCGAACCGCTGCAACCGTGGGCAGACGACCCTTGAACACCGCAAGTTGATGATCGTGCAACGAGGTAGAAACCGTCGGGAACCGGATGGAGAGGACTTTGACCCGCTAGCAAGTATCAAGTCGATGACGCCACTTCAAACGATGGATGCTTCTGACGATAAGTCGATCCTTCAGTATTGCAACATGCAAATACAATAAGGGTTTCAAGAACAAGTTCTATAAAGGGGTTGTTTATTTCAAAAAGGTTCGTGTCTACAAAGGGTGGCCGGCGGCCTCCTTATATAGGTGAGGGAACAAGCTCTCCTCCCTAAACACTACTTCCTATATAAGAATAAAATAAGAGTCCTACTCCTAAAAAGAATCCTAAAACCCCTAAATAATCCGACAAAAAAGGAATAAAACATAAAATAATAGTCGAAGTCTTTAAAGCAGAAGAAAAGACCTAAAATAGGTCAAAAACCCTAATCTGGCCGAACTCGGCTGCTTGGGCCTGTTGGCGGCGGTGGCGGTGGGGCCCGGTGGGCTTGTCCGGTCGGGGGCAGGGCCTGATACGGGAGGCGATCGCGGGGCCTGGTGCGCCGGGCTGGTCTAGGGGCAAGGGCCTCGCCCAAGAGGCCTGGTCTTCTTGGTCGGCTTCATGGGATCCCTCGGCTCGGTCCGGCTGCCGCTCTAGGGCTCGAAAAATTGGCCTTTCCTCGGGCCCTCTCCATCTCTGCTTGGGCCTTCCTCTTTAAGCTTCTGGCAGGCCACCAAGTAGCTCCTGATGTAGCTCTCCGGGGGTGGCGTTGGTCCAAGTGCCGTGCCTCGGGGCCAAGGACTCTAATTTTCCTTATGGCTCGGCTCAGGATCAATTCTTGGAAGCTCTCCTCTCCAGGCCAAGTATTCTTGGGCTCTTTTCCTCCTATACTCCAGAAATGCTTCCAGAGGGTCACTCAAGGGGCTGACTTCTTTTTCAGGGCTTCTGGAGGTCAGGCTAGGAGCAGGTTGAGGTTTTTCTTCCTTGCTAGGGCTTATATCCTTGGCCAGCAGCATGGCCTGGAATAGCATTCCATCTCTTGGAGCCTTTCTACCTGCAAGGGAAGGACTTAGTCGATATTTCAGGGCGTACCTTGGCTTTAGGGCTTGAAGATGGCCTGCCCTAGGCTCTATATGCTTCTTGTGAGGTCCTAGGGTCCTATCTCGGCCAGGTGACCCTGGTGGGATGTAGGAGTACCGGTTGGCATCAGGGGGGCACTGTTGGATCATATCATCCCCCTCTTCTTGCCTTGGATTTGTCCCCAAATCCATCTCGGGTTCTCTTCTAGCACTCATCACTCTCTTCCAAACTTCTGCAACTTTATTGGCCACGGTCGGGGAAGATTCAGCTTCATCTTTAGATTTGGGAGTGTTACTTGAGTCAGTAATGGACCAAGGCTCGGGTCCTTCAATGCTTTCTCCATCAGTCTCCATAGCTCTTTCTCCTAAAAAACTATCAACAATAATGTTAAGGGTTGGAGAAGTGTTCGGTGAGAGTTCCTCACTCATTTCCACATCCGGATCCGCATCCGGGTCTTCTTCGCTCGGGGCAGCCCTTAAAATCCGTCGGGAGGTGATCTCCCATTGAATCTTAGGTGCACACGGGACCATCGGTGAGGCCGTTGGGTCTAGGCACTAGGGTGCTGGAGACGCCGGGGGTAGGCCAGGGCATGTTTGGCAGGGCGGCGTCGGGCAGTGGGGAGGCGGCGGAGTCGGGTAGTGGGGAGGTGGCAGCGGGCAGTGATGCGTTGGGGTGGTTGGGGGCATCGGGCGTCGTCAGTCGGTGGCGTCGGGCATCGTCGCGTTGGGGCAGTCGGGGTCGGGTAGGATCGGGACGGAGCGGCGGGCAGGGACGCGCCGGACTCGTCGGACGGTGATCCGTCGGGGGCCACGTCGGGTGGTGATGCATCGGGGGGCGTCGGGCAGCGACTGGTCGGGGCTGGGTGATTGGGGCGGCCGGGGCCTGGTCGGGCGGATGGCGCCGGGTGCTGGGGCGCTCAGACTGGTTGGGGCGGGCCAGTCGGCGTCAGGGCCTGGTCGGGCAGCACCGGGGCTGGGTGCTGCGGCGCCGAGGCTGGTCGGGCAGCGCCAGTCGGGGTCGGGGTGGAGTGCTGGGGCACCGGGGCCTGGTCGGGCAGCACCGGGGCTGGGTGCTGGGGCGCCAAGGCTGGTCGGGCAGCGCCAGTCTGGGTTGGGGTCGTGCGCTGGGGCGCCGGGGCCTGGTCGGGCAGCACCGGGGTTGGGTGCTGGGGCGCCGAGGCTGGTCGGGCAGCGCCAGTCGGGGTCGGAGCTGAGCGCTGGGGCGCCGGGGCTGGTCAGGCCTGCTCGGGCAGCGCCGGGGCTGCCGCCGGGGTGCCGGGGTGGACAGCCCGGTCGGGCAGCGCCGGGGCAACGGGTGCGAGGGTTTTAGAGATTAACCCTGCAAACTTCTCAAGCCCTTCTGGCTTAACTCATTCTCCTTCATCTGATCCTTCTTCTTCCTCTTTCTTCTCCTCTTCTTCATCATCTGTCTCGATTCCTCCTTCTCTTACCACCATTGTTCGTTGATTAGGGCAGTCCCTTGAGATATGTCCCCTACCTTGACATTTAAAGCATACAATTCCACTGGGACGTGGGTTAGAGTTTTGAACCTTAGAAGTAGGTGGGGCAGATGTTACCGGTGGTGTCGAATCCCTAGGATTAGGGTTTGACCGTGAGCTGGAGCCTCAGGGCTGTTCGGGCTTCCATGGGGCTTGGCTTGTACTCGAGCCTCCTCTCCACGGGGCATTGGCTGATCTTCTCGTGTAGCCCTTCTTCACCACTCTCTCTCCACGCGGTTAGCTAGGGCTTTGAGATCCTCGTAGTCAACATAGTTAAGTATGTTGACTTGATGCAGGATCTCGGGGTGTAGCCCACCCACAAACTGGGCTATCTTTGCTTCGGGTTCTTCTCTGAGGTCGAGTCTGGCTACCAACATCTCTATCTCCTTGGTGTATTGCTCCACGGACATGGTGCCTTGCTTTAAGTTCCGAAGGGAGGTGTGTAGGTCTCGGATATAGGTTCCAGGAACAAACCTCTTCCTCATTATCCTCTTGAGATCTCTCCACGACTCGATGGGGTCTTCCTCATCTCTTTGAACCTGGCTCTTGAATTGGCTCCACCATAGAGCAGCATAGTCGGTGAATTCAAGAGTGGCGAGGATTACCTTCTTTCGTTCAGAATAGTGATGGCACTCGAGGAAGTCCTCCATACTTCTCTCCCAATCCAAGTACTCGTCGGCATTGTACTTGCCGGAAACTTAGGCACGGTGAGCTTGAGGTTGCTCACATCATCATTAATCTCCTGAGCTAGCCTTCGGCTCTTCGTTCAGGCCTTCAGGGCTGTCCTCTCGGCGCTCATCTCGTCCTCTCCCGGCTTGAAGCCTGACTAGGGTTTCTTGGACGGCGGCTAGGGTAGCTCCAAGAGTCTGAAGGTGGCCTTCCATGTTGGCTAATCTCTCATCTGCCATGGTTAGTACTAGCAAACGGAATCAAATTTTCTATCCCCTCTTCTTAGAAATAAACTTACAACGAAAGGAAAATAACTCGGCAAGGGTGGCCTTGCTTTCTTTTCTTTTTTCTTAACCTCGATTAGGTTTTTGTTGATGGTATGATGGCCACCAAAATTTTTTTTTATGAATTGAGCTTTGGTTTATATTCATCAAAATCAAGGAATGACAGTACAAAAGACGGGAGGAGAGATTACTACTCTATACAACCCTTACTATACTACTTTCATCTTTTTTACCTAAAGCAAAAATATAACTATCTCGCTTTTGATATCCTCTATAACCTGAGCTTTTGCTCTATTAACCCCCCCCAAAGATCCTATCACATCTCTCCTTCGACACATTACAATTAAGTACTCTCCAAAGGAGTTTTTCAGCTCTATCTTTAACAGTATCTCCCAGCATACTAAAATGCTTCACCATGTCCGCAAAGGTGCTGAATATGCAATGCCTAAAGAAGTGTGATAGCAAGTCCTTAGTGAAATTACACTTCACAAAGAGGTGCTCCCTATCTTCTTCTTCCTGCTCACATAAAACACAAGTAGCATCAACCAAGGGATCCCAAACTTTAATTTTGTCCCTTGTGTTGATTCTGCCAATAACTATAAGCCAAGTAATGAACTCTCTTCTCGGAATACTGTATCCAGTCCATACACTCTTATACCAATCAACTTCAACACCCTTCTCTCTAATAGCTTGCCACACACTGCTAACAGTTAACTTCTTCACATACTTCTTGTCCCACATTAATTCCCCTTCAGCATCTCTGTCAATAAGAGGTCTAACCAGGGTTCTTAATTTCAAAATACGTTTCCAATGCCATGAACCTGTATCAGAAGAAACTGTCCAAAAACAACCTCTTTTGATCTTATAGTATTTAAGCCAAGCAACCCACAATGAACCAGCTTGCATCAAGATTTTCCAGATATGTCTTACCACATTAGCCTCATTCCAGCTGCGTAGATCTTTCACTCCCACCCGTCCTTCAAGTTTGGGGACAGCTACGTTCTTCCAAGCCATCTTAGCACGGACACCTTCTAATTTCCCCCATAGAAACTTGTTGCAAACCTCTTCAACTTCTTTGATCAAACTCCCAGACAATATAAAAGTGGACATCCAATATTGTAAAACACCATGAACAACAGAGTTTATCAGTTGAATCTTACCAGCATATGAGAGCTTTTTTGCTGTCCAATCTGTTATGCGTTTAGTAATCTTATCAAGTAACACCCTGCAATAAACTCTTCTTAGTTTACCTGCTGTGAGAGGAATTCCCAGGTACCTAAAAGGCAAAGTACCTTTAGTAAACCCGGAGCCTGTGATGATCTCATCCTCTGTTTCTGCACTAACTCCAGCAATGTATATATGACTTTTGTCCGGATTAAACTGCAAGCCAGACATATTTTTAAACTCCTCAAGCACCCTCTTAACCACCCCTATCGCTTCCATGCTTCCTTTTGTGAACACCAGAAGGTCGTCAGCAAAACTTAAATGAGTTAATTGGTTCCTTTTACATTGAGGATGCAACTTAAAATCTCCTCTCAAAGCAGACATACCAGTCAAAATTTCCATAGACAGCACAAATAGTATAGGAGAAATTGGTTCTCCTTGACGAAACCCCCTCTTGGCTGGGAAATAACCACTGAGGCTGCCATTAATCTTTACTGAGAGTCTAGATGATTCAAAAAAGCTTCAATCCACTTAATAAACAACTCAGGGAAATTCATCACTCTCAAGGTGTTCAAAATGAAGGTCCACTCTACAGAGTCAAAGGCCTTCATAAGGTCTATTTGCATAGCACATCGAGGGGAAATCCCTTTTACTTTATATCTACTCAACAGTTCATGTGCCATCAAAATACCATCTCCAATGTGTCTTCCCTTAACAAACGCTATTTGGTTCAGACTAATCAAAGAAGGCAAGACAGAAGCAAGTCGATGGACCAAAATCTTCGAAGTAGATTTGTAAATCACATTGCAACAAGATATAGGTCTATAATTTCTAATATCATCAGCATTCTTCACTTTAGGAATCAGAGCCAAAGCAATGGAATTCACGAAAGGGGCATATAAGACTTATCAAAGAAGGAAGAAATAGCATCACAAACCTCATCTCCCACTATGTTCCAGCTATCTTTATAAAATCCAGCATTATATCCATCTGGTCCAGGACTCTTTTCATTAGGAATACTGAAAACGGCATTCTTAATCTCCTCTCTACCAACAGGTCTAACCAACTCTTCTGCTTGAGCATCTGTCAGGGTGAGCTTGACAAATCTCTCTAAATGCCGAGTCTGAACAATCGAACTTTCACCCAGCAGACTTTTATAAAACTTCACTGCAATATCAGCTATCTCCTTATTTCCTTCTACCATATCACCTTCACTATTTCTCAATTGTCTAATAGTATTAGAGGCCTGTCTTACCTTCATATAATTATGAAAGAAAGCTGAATTATTATCTCCAAGTTGTATCCAATTAACTTTAGACTTTTGTCTAAGAATGCTCTCTTCATCAGCTTTAACTGCTTCAAACTCTTTTCTGCATGTTTTTAATCTCTCTATAGTTTCCACTGCTGGATTAGAATAAACCTCCTTCTGCAGACTCACCAACTCTGAGTATTTCACCTTAACTCTTGTCTGAATATCCGAGTAGCAGTCCTTGTTTAATTTCTTCAACTTGATTTTCAATCTTCTCATCTTCTCATACAGAATATAAAACTTGCTTCCATAAACTCTTTCATTCCAAGTATCCTTTACCCTCTTTTTGTATTCTGGATGCTTGATCCAGCAGCTAAAGAATTTGAACCCTTTTGGTTGAGACACCACTTGACTCACAATGTTAAAGAAGAGAGCGCAGTGATCTGATTCAGAGGTAGGTATAACTTCCAGCTTACTATCAGGAAAAGCATCTTGCCAAATTAAATTTGTAAAAACTCTGTCAAGCCTTCTCACCACTAGACCATCAGTTCTGTTATTCAACCAAGTAAAAACGGGGCCAGAGGCACTATGATCAATGAGCTCACAATCCACCATCCACTCCTTAAAATCATCCATTCCCTCAAAAGAAGAAGGAACAGGGCAAGCTTCAGAAAGATCCAGGAAGGTGTTGAAGTCACCTGCTATAAACCAAGGCTCATTAACAAGCTTAAGTCTCTTCAGGTCATTGAACGTTTTTCTTCTATCCATAAGATCATTATCCCCATAAACAATAGTTCCATAGTAAACCTGAGACATATCCATCCTAAAATGAATATATCTACTTGAACAGGTTATCACAGTAAGAGGCACATCGTCTTTCCAAATCAACCAGATCTTACCTAGATCTCCTTCAAAAGCAAAAGCTCCTGACCAACCTGGAACCTTTCCTTTAACAGGTCCCTAGTTTTATCTAATTTAACTCTAGGCTCTATAACAGCTATGACATCTATTTTATACTGCTTAATATAACTAAGAACAGCTTTAATTACTTGCTTTATGACCCCCTAGTGTTCCAAATCCAATACTTCATCTTATTGAATTCTTATATCGGGTTTTACCCCAGATACCTGATACTTCTTCTTCACATGTTTGGAGTGCTGCATAAAGTCACCCAAAGTTGATTTCCTCACTTTATGATTCTCCACAAGTTCTTCTTCTGATGACCATTTACTTATCTCACCATTTTTCAACTGCAATTCCTCTGGTAGCGAGTTCAGGGACTAACCAAACTAGATGGAACTGAAGAACCCTTATCAGGTTCTGTCTCGATCACCCGGAGAACAGATGCCTCTGCTGGTGAACCTGTCCCTTCTTTTGAAGATGCAGGGTCATTGCCAGCATTAGTATCATTCCCCTTAGTGTGTTGGTCATCCGCTGATTCCTCTACCATTTCTGGACTTAACTTAGTTTCAAACTTCTTTTTAGCACTTTTCTTTTTCCTCTTAGGCCTCTTCTTTTTACCCCTGTGTTCTGCACCTGCTGCTCCTCCTCCCCTACATGAGTATGGGTTCCTGTGTTTTCAGTAGAGTTACTCTCAACTTCTTCCACATTCACAATAACTTACACTTCATTACCATCTTTATTCTCTTCTCCTTTAGCCACTTCAGCCTCCTTATACTCATGATCCTTATGTTCCGGCTCAGTTTCTTTAGCTTTTGTGCCTACATTTGCTTTAGGGACATAGATTTGCTTCTTAACCTCCCTCTTATAATCCCTTGCCTTAGCCTGTATTACTTGAATTACATGCTCCTCATTAACATCAATAAGCCTTACCGTGTTAGGAAATGGTATAGCACGATCTCTTATAATGCAAACTTTGATGTCCAAACCTTCCCTCACAAACTTTCTCAAAGGTTTGCCAATTAGACTCAACAACCAACTTATCCCCTCAATAGTCACCGCTGCAGGGGGTACTTTCTGAAACGTTATCCATTCAGGGTATGACCATCATCTATCACCACTGGCTTGATGCCTCTTGCCCACCTTCTCATAATCATCCCCGTATTGTGGACATGCCAAGAACGGCTCAAAACCCAGTCACATAGCTTCACCGAGTTGAATTTAACCAAATAGAAATTCACATCTAAACTGGAGATAATCACGCCTCCCTCATAACCTCACAAGCGATTCGCAACATTGGCAAACACCCAAAATGGTGGAGGATTACCTAGGAATTGCACAACTACTGCCGCCTTCAACTTTTCAACCCCTTTAGCGAGGACTTCATCAGGCAATCTAAGGGCGCCGTCTTGCTTCGCTGACTCCGGTATGTCCACAAACTGTAAATCATCCTTAGGATCCGATATAACATCCACCCACGATCTCTGATTCCGAGTTGAGGTTTCCCCCTTCTCCCTTGTCAATAGATCCAGGCCACAGAAAACACCCCATAAAGAGAAAATCTACCAATCAATCCTTGATCGGAAAGTCCTTGGGAGCGCACCCACCAAGGATAAACTCTCAACGATCAAGGAGATCTGGAAAAAAATCACAGCCAACAAAAGAATCAATGAAACAGTAACCTAGACCTCTACAACAAACGTAAAGAACTGACCAAGCAATCCGGGGTCCTAGGGACCTACCGGCGACCGTCCCACTCCGGAGGAGTCCCTCGGGAGCTCACCCACCGAGGGAAGAAGCCCCTACCGGAGCAAACGTCGAAGAAGCCGACTTACACAGTTGAGAGAATCTGTTTAGTCCGCACGCGCCCACGCGCCAGCCCTTTACCTATAGCCACTAATTTTCTCTTGCCTTACAACTCAAAACTGAAAACAAGAACTGAAATAGAAGGGAATTTTCGAAGCTATTTTCTAAAAAGCAGTAAAGGATATGAATCCAGGGTAACCTGGAGACTGGGATAGATTGTGGTCCTTGAGCTTGAACCGTGCTCTGATACCAACTGATGTGAACCGCTGCAACCGTGGGCAGACGACCCTTGAACACCACAAGTTGATGATCGTGCAACGAGGTAGAAACCGTTGGGAACCGGGATGGAGAGGACTTTGACCCGCTAGCTATAAAGAGCTAGGAACCAGAAGTATCAAGTCGATGACGCCACTTCAGAAGATGGATGCTTCTGACGATAAGTCGATCCTTCAGTATTGCAACATGCAAATACAATAAGGGTTTCAAGAACAAAGTTCTATAAAGGGGTTGTTTATTTCAAAAAGGTTCGTGTCTACAAAGGGTGGCCGGCGGCCTCCTTATATAGGTGAGGGAACAAGCTCTCCTCCCTAAACACTACTTCCTATATAAGAATAAAATAAACAGTCCTACTCCTAAAAAGAATCCTAAAACCCCTAAATAATCCGACAAAAAAGGAATAAAACATAAAATAATAGTCGAAGTCTTTAAAGCAGAAGAAAAGACCTAAAATAGGTCAAAAACCCTAATCTGGCCGAACTCGGCTGCTCGGGCCGGTTGGCGGAGGTGGCAGCCCGGTGGGCTTGTCCGGTCGGGCGCCGGGCCTGATACGGGTGGCGTTCGCGGGGCCTGGTGCGCCGGGCTGGTCTAGGGGCAAGGGCCTCGCCCAAGAGGCCTAGTCTTCTTGGCCAGCTTCACGGGATCCCTCGGCTCGGTCCGGCTGCCGTCTAGGGCTCGAAACTGGCCTTTCCTCGGGCCCTCTCCATCTCTGCTTGGGCCTTCCTCTTTAAGCTTCTGGCAGGCCTCCAAGTAGCTCCTGATGTAGCTCTCCGTGGGTGGGGTTGGTCCAAGTGCCGTGCCTCGGGGCCAAGGACTCCAATTTTCCTTATGGCTCGGCTCAGGATCAATTCTTGGAAGCTCTCCTCTCCAGGCCAAGTATTCTTGGGCTATTTTCCTCCTATACTCAAGAAATGCTTCCAGAGGGTCACTCACGGGGCCGACTTCTTTTTCAGGGCTTCTGGAGGTCAGGCTAGGAGCAGGTTGAGGTTTTTCTTCCTTGCTAGGGCTTATATCCTTGGCCAGCAGCATGGCCTGGAATAGCATTCCATCTCTTGGAGCCTTTCTACCTGCAAGGGAAGGACTTAGTCGATATTTCAGAGCGTACCTTGGCTTTAGGGCTTGAAGATGGCCTGCCCTAGGCTCTATATGCTTCTTGTGAGGTCCTAGGGTCCTATCTCGGCCAGGTGACCCTGGTGGGATGTAGGAGTACCGGTTGGCATCAGGGAGGCATTGTTGGATCATATCAATTCCAGCGCCGGATCCTCCTTTACTCGAGGCACCGTCTGTAAATAGTGTCCATTCTTCACCCTCCTCGACATCCTCTTGTACGGCACCTTCCACAACAAAGTCTACTAGGACTTGAGCTTTGATCGCTGTTCTCGGCTGGTGTCTTATGTCATATTCGCTTAACTCGATTGCCCATTTAGCCAGTCGCACTGCCACGCTCATGGACCTTAGCGCATTTTTAATTGGTAGATTGGTGAGTACATGTATTGTGTGTGCCTGAAAGTATGGCCACAATTTCCTAGCCGCACAAACCACAGCATATGCAATTTTTTCTATCGCCGGATATCTTGTTTCTGCGTCGATTAAAGTCTTACTCGTGTAAAAAATAGGGTGCTCAGCTTTATCCTCTCTTCGAACCAAGACCGCGCTAACTGCTCTGGGAGAGATTGCGATATAGAGAAATAGATCTTCATTTAACTTTGGAGATGCAAGTACAGGAGGAGTAATTAAAAACTGCTTCAGCTCTTCAAAAGCTTTGTTACATTTTTCATTCCAAACAAACTTTGATGCATTATTTAAGGTTGCAAAAAACGGAGCGCAGCGATCGGCGATCCTGGGGATAAATCGGTTGATCGCCGTCAGTCTTCCAGACAAAACTTGTACTTCCTTCACGGTCTTTGGAGGTGCCATGGTTGTGATTGCTGCGATCTTTGCGGGATTGACGCCTGGTTATAAGATACCCAAGAAACTTCCCCGATGTCGCTCCGAACACACACTTTAAAGGGTTTAGCCTGAGCGAGTACTCCTGCAATGTGTTGAAAGTTTCTCACAAGTTGCCTAGATGATCGCTGGACTTCTTACTTTTGACTAAGAGATCATCCACATATGCCTCCAAGTTCCGTTCGATTTGCTTAGCAAACACCGTGTCAATCATTATTTGATAAGTCGCCCTAGCATTCTTGAGCCCAAATGGCATTACTCGATAACAGTAGTTCGATGTTGGCGTCATGAATGTTGTTTTCTCTTGATCTTCCTCATTCAAGGGTATCTGATGATAGCCTGAGAACATGTCCAGAAAAGACAACATCTCATTGTTCGTTGTTGCGTCTACTAGTTGCTCTATGTTCGGCAAAGGATACAGGTCCTTGGGGCAGGCATCATTCAAGCTGGTGAAATTGATGCACATTCGCCAAGCTCCTGACGATTCTTTACGAGAACAATATTAGCCAACCACTCGGGATACTGCACCTCCTTGATAAACCCTACCTTTAAAAGCTTTTCCACTTCTATCGCCACAGCCTGCTGCCTCTCTCTGCAAATGTTCCTTCTTTTCTACTGTACCGGGCGACTTCCGGGTTCAATCACCAGAGAGTGTTTGATGATGTCTGGAGCGATTCCCGGCATGTCGCTGGGTGACCATGCGAATAGGTGTGAAAATTCTTGGAGCAATTGAACCATCTCTCATTTCTCCTTGTCTCCTAAGTAGGATGACACTCGAACCGTTCTGTTTTCATCCTCCTCAAAAAGTGGTATTGGAACGTCCGACTCCGCCGGTGTTACCCTTTCTCCTCCATTCTCCGCCTCCAAGCCTATGGTGAAGCAGGTACTTTTATTCGCCGCTCTGTAGCATCTTCTGGCGACGTCCGGGTGCCCCCTAGCGAACCCTACTCCCTCTTTAATAGCAAATTTTAGCACTTGATGAATCGGGGATGAGATTGCTTGGAAAGCAGCGAGTGCCGGTCGCCCCGGGATCATGTTGTATGCAGATGGCAATCCATGACATGGAAGTCGATGGGTCGTGTCACTTGTAAGTCTCCGTCTCTGATAGTTATCTCCATTGTGGCGATCCCTTTGATGGGGACAGTGTGCCCTGAAAACCCTGAAATGGTTGTCTTCGTTTGCCTGAGCAAGCTGGCTGGTAGGTTCATTTTTTTATATAGTTCCCAAAAATGATGTCCGCGGAGCTCCCCTCATCAACCATCACTCGCTCCACTCGGCTATTGTGTGTTATCACCTAGATTACCATCGCTTCCAAGCTCGAACCTCCCACCCGAGCCATGTCTTCTTCTGAGAAACCCAGAACTGGGCGGATGACCCGGTCTATCATCATTAATTTCTCTACCTCTTCCTTTTTAACCTTCTTTGTTGGGCAGCTTTCTCCTCTGAAAATAGTTTGATAAACATGATTCACTTCTGGTCGAGACTTGTTTTTGCAATCCGCACCACCTTGTGGTTCTTTTAGTCGGGTGAAAACATCGCCCTCCTGTCTTGTGATTCTCCTTTTTCTCGACGATCTTCTTCTTGCGACTTATTTTTCCACTTAGTGCTTACGATGAAATCCCTTAGTTTTCCTTCGCTTATCCATCTTTTGATTTCATTCTTCAACTCCCTGCAATCTTCAGTGGTATGTCCGTGAGAATCGTGGAAGTCGCGGAACTTCTGGCGACTCCGCTGATCCGCCAGAGTGTACATCGGTCCAGGCCAATTTATGGTATGTCCTTTATGCTGCATATACAGCAGGATCTTCCTTCGCGACTCTGAGAGAGGTCTGTAGTCTGTCCTTTCTTCCTGATATCCTTTTTTTTCTTCAGGATGACTTCTCACGTATGGCGGTCTCTTGGAGCGTTGTCACCTGGCCTGCTGGTTCCCTGAAACGGGCTTTTCTTCCTTCTTCGCCACTCCTGGTAAAGGTTCTGCTAACTGCTCCTCAATTAATATAATTTTGTGTACCCTGGTTTCCAAGTCGGATGATGACACTCGATTTGACGTGATTTTCATCCCCATTTACGCAACATTTCATGCCCCTTTGATGTCATTCTGATGAATATTTGGTGAAAATGTGTTTATTATGTAATTTTAGGCTCCTAGTGGATACATTGTCCATTTATTGGCTATTTTTACCCTTTTTTTGAGCTTTTATGTTGAGCCTCCAGGTTACCACATTATAGAGGACTCTCTCACAAGTCCAACGCTTCAAACGGGGACCAAATCGGAGTTCAAACGGAGCAGGAATCATCGAAACAAGTTGGAGCTGGTTTTTAACTAACATTTTCGGCGAAAATCTGGTGTTTTCGGCGAAAATTCCTTTGAAAATCCGGGCAGAAACCCTAATTTTCAGCCTTTTCCAACTTGTAAAGGGTTTCTGGGGTTATATATAGACTTTTTGAAGCCAGATTAGATACACACGAATTTGGTTGATTAGCCACGACCATAGGGTTGATAGATAGAGTTTAAAGAGTTCGAAGATCCGTGGAGAGATCGTGACGCCATCCTTCCACCTCGAAGAGCTTGGAGCTTAAAGTTTAAGATCCAGGAGATTGAAGCTTCGCCGTAGTCGTCAGAATTAGGTTTTTCAGTTCTTATTTGTTCTTCCTCTGTATGATGATTTCCTTTGTTGCCTTTGATTCTTCTGTTATCGTTATGAGTAGCTGAACTTGTAGAGCTTAGATTAGATGAACCCTAAGTGACCCAGGGCTTTAAAGCGGTCACAGATCGGCGGTAATTAGATTCAAAGTTCAATCAGTTTCTCTTTGCATGGTTGTTTTGTTCTTGATTGTTTATGTTTCTCTTCTGGTTGATTGCCTAGATTAGGTTTTTGCAAGCTAGGGTTAGTCGCCAAACAGCTTCCCTGCTTTGGCGCATAAACTTGTCTTCCTTGATCACCTAGTTTAGATTCTTGTTAAGCTGAGATAGAAGCGAATGCTCGCCTCTCTTTAAAACATCAATTCAACCAGTTAACCTTATAATTGGAGTGTGCCTTTCGTAGGAACCGATTAGGGTTAATCCACTGCAAGAGTAACTCATAAATCGTTAGTAATTGCACCGGTTAATTAAGTCGTTGCGAGAGGCGACCGTACCCGGGCGGCTAGTTAATCTTGGTAGTTAGATCGGATAGAGCGAACGTTCGCCAGTCTTAAACCTAAGGGTAAGGAGTTATGGTGGTGTATAGAAACCGATTGAATTAGAATTGAAAACCGCTGGTCTTGTGATTGTCGTTGCCTTGGTGATCTAAGGGGGATTCGAAATCTAAGTTCGTCTATCTTCTCGTTAGTCAACCTTTTAATATTTCAGCCTTTTATTTTCCTTTGTTCATTAGATTAGAAGTCATGGAACTCACACCAGGCACAACCTGTTCAAACCTGAGTAATTTGCCAACATATTTGAGTAGACAAGAAGAAGAGACCTCGAGTAGAATACGATCTAGTCTACCTTCGTAGATTAGTTATTTGATACCGCTAAAACTGCAGCATCATCGGACAGCAATTTTGGGGCCACTTGCAGCAACCTGTCATTATGGACCGACTGGAATAAACTTGCCGCAGCGATCTCATGATCTACCCTTAGATGGATTGGACCACCCCCGTCCACTCATCAAAGAACTCCTTCAGCAATTGGTTCGGCTTTTTCCTTAAGCTTACCAACGTCTGTAGAGGGACCGTCCTCGTTTTCTTGTACTCATACTTCCGTGAGAAGATCATGGAGAAACCCTCCCACGAGGTTATGGTGCCTTCTGGCAAATTCATGTACCACTCCCTAACTCACCCCTCAAGTGTCGCTGGGAAAGCCCTACAGTATGCGGCGTCGCCTGCCTGTTGCATTTGCATGGCGATCTAGAAAGCCTGCAAATGTTCATCTGGATCGCTTGTCCCGACGTACCTATCCAGGTTAGGCGGTACTAATCCTTTGGGTAGTGGCTCGGCAAGGATCGCCCTGAACAGAGGCTGGCGCACTGCTAGCTGTGCGGGGGAGATTTGAGTCCCAGGAAGGAATTGTTGTAATACCTCGAGATGAGAGTCTTGCGGCGGCCGCCTGACCTGAGTGTTGGCCGCAAGAGTTTGAGCTTGTTGAGCGATCACCGTTTTCAGCATTCGGGTGAGCTCAGCATTTTGTTGCTCGAGGGACCGGAATCGCTGCTCAAGTAGTTCGTAGGCGTCTCCGGCGGGAATTGTAATGCGAGACTCGGAGTCATCTTCGAATTCGTTCTCTATGTTTCTAGTGAGATCTGGATTCGCCCGGGAATCTGGATTGACGTGTTTGACGGGTGTTATCCCATAGCCTCCTTCGCCACCTTCACCAGTTAGTGCGGGAACTGCTGATGAAGTCATTCGCCTTGAATTTGTGTGAAAAGTCATCTGATCTTCCCCTATCTGGCGCGCCAATTGTTCCAGCCTCGTCGCCTGGGCCAATAATGGAAGCCCAAGTTTGTTGGCCTTCGAGTGGGGGTGTACCTCGTAAGTAGCAGGGGGTAGTCAGTTCAAGGAAAAGCAAGGCGATCAATTTAGAGAAGGAATGGAAAAGGAAGGCGAGTATCGTACCGCGGAGCATTTGTCCGCCGGGTAAAAGTGTAGTCCTCCGGTCCTGTGGAGTGTACGGGGTATTTATAGTACCCTTGTCTTGGTCGCCAAGGTTAGATCCTGGCCGCTCGTTCTAGCCTCCACAGGATGTTAGCACGTGTCCGTGTTCCTTTGTAACCCTAGAGACCGCCGTGCTGGGCCGTCGCTTTGGGCCTTCCTCCTTCTTGGCCGTTTTTGGTTTACCTACCCGGGTGTCGCCTTTGCCCAGTTTTCGACCCACTTTTCTAGCGGCAACCACCATGTGTGGGCCGCCGTTGGGCCTTCAAGCCGCTGGCGAGCCGAGCCCATCAATCTTGGATTCATATCTTTTATTTTATTTCATAGTTTGATAGAGAGAGAGAGAAAAACAAAAAAATAGTTTGGTGAAAAGAAAAGAAAAAATTATGGGTTGTTTGATGTTACTAATCGTTTGATCAAGTGTGAAGATGAATGAAGATTTATTCCATAGTCGTTGTGTGATTAAGGATTTTTTGTGCCAAGTTGTCGTTGACGAATGGAGTTGTACTAATGTTAATATTGCATCCATTGTTGAGCAATTGGGTTTTACGAAGATGAAGCATCCTCAACCATATAATCATGGAGAACAACGGATGACAGAGCAAACATTGATCTCTTTCCGTATCGGAAGATATGCTGACGAGGTGTTGTATGACGTAGCGCCAATGGAGGATGTTCACCTACTTTTGGGTAACCCGTGGGAATTTGATAGACGAGCTCTTCGAAATAGTAAAACTGGTAAACTTTCTATCAAAGTTAATTCGAAGAAATATACACTGGTGCTCATGCCACTTACGCCTGAAGAAGGACATGAATATCGATTGTGTTGGAAGAAGTTGCGTGAAGAAAGGGGGAAAATGAAAGAAGAGGAGCAAGCTCAAGCCTCAGACCCGATAATGGAGAATCCAGAAAAACATAAGGAAATTTCTATCAAGGAAATCATCCTTCATGAAGGCGAGCAAACTACTTTTGATGATATCCTTTCTTGTCATGGCGAAGAAGAGATATTTATTGGTGTTGTTGAGGTTCAAGAACACGTTGAGTTTAGAGGATTCGAGGACGAATCATTCTAAAGAGTGAGGGCATGATGAAAATCGTCAAGTTCCTGGCCAGTTTAGTGTTTCGGTCATTAATATTCACACAGAACTCCGATTAATGCAAAGTCAGTTTGTTGGAAAGATAATTCAATTACCTTTCCATCCATATATTATGAGCCTCCAGATTCGAAGGGAAATGAGATATGTTTGTTTAAAGTGGACGGCGTAGATACTAAAAACTGCTTATTTAGTAGTTGTCTAGGATTAGTTCATTAAAATATTAATTTTTTATTACCTTTCCATGTAGGAATAAGTTTGTTTTTTCCATTTTCTAAACCATTGTGATTCTTGTGCAAAGTTTATATAAAGGATTCCCACCCCTTGTTTTTAGATAGAATACTTTGATTAATGAAATTTTAGCTTTGTGCTTGTTTGAGTTTTTAACTCGTTAGTGTTCTTTGAGAGTGTGTGTGAATTCATACTCAAGAGAGTGACAGCCGTATCAGCGAGACATTCACCCTCGTTCGTGGTCCGCATCTATCTTACTTCGGCTCATTGTCGAAGATTTTGAGTTTGTTGGTTTTGTGTCATATATGGTTGTTGGGTTTCGTCACAGTCGTTGGCGCGGTTCACGTCAAATTGCCCCTAGCATGGCTCATCGACAGTGATGTGGTCTCTGGACCGGGATATGAATATCAGGATGCTTAGTGTCCTTGTCCACCTTATAGACCTGTGGGTGATGGCTTGTTGATTACTAGGTCCCCTCAACTGCCCCCTCAGTTGTGTGGCCTTTGAACCATGTTATAAATGTCAGAGCCACGAGTTAGGATGTGCTTTGTGTTCTGAAATCCTCTATGGGGAAAACAACATGATGTCACACGTCTTGTCACATGTGTGTTGAGCCTCTTTCTTCGAGACGAGGCTCGCATTTTCATGAAGGTGTCCATAATGATTAGATTTTGGCGCTACCCAATCACTTATTGCTATTGTGCGGCTTGGCGTGCATGGGGCATGGGGCTTCTAAGATCCCCCCTGACTTCCATGTTTCTCTCATCCTTTCCATGCGACTCTTCAGCTTCCCATGTGATCATTATGCACAGTACGTCTTCCCACATTTCAAAAAAAATTATGAGCAACCGCCCTCTTCTAAGTTCTCCGCCTTCTTTTCTTCATTTTCCATCTCCAAGCAAAATGGGTTCTAACAACGAGTCACCCACCTCATCTTTCAAAAAAAGTACGTCTTACTAACCTCTCTTGTTTCCTTTTTTCTTTGGTTGTGTGCACCCCTCTTGGATAGTTTAACTACGCCTTAGGTTTCCTTCCGTCCTAGTACGTAGTCAAGTTCTTCTGTTTCCTTCCGTCCTAGTACGTAGTCAAGTTCTTCTGAATCTTCCGTCGACTATGTTTTTTTAGATGAAGTGCTAAGAAAGATTCAAAACCCGTAAGGCGTTCCGCCGACCCTCTTGCTTTGGGCATTACAGGGCGAACAACCATCCTTAACATATGCCCCCTGGTCTTTATTCCTCCATGTCTTTTGATATGTTCCTCTTGTCCTTCATATTCCGAGTGCCACTATGAAGAAGAGAGGGTTACCGAGTATGAGTGCAAATCTTCTTCCAACCCTTGATTGACTGTTGATGTATCATTCATCTCCTTTCTCTCAATCTTGCTACATGAACTATGAAAATGTGTCCTTCTTGCTCTCCAAGTCGTCTATCACCTGAAATAGATTAAAACAAGTATGCAAAATGGCGTAAACTATCCCAAAATGACCAATGGGAGAAAACAAAAAATTAATTATCCAAAACCTCATTCAATCTTGGCCAAACATCAACAAAACGTCATCTAAAAAAATTAATATCACCAATAATTAGGTGTGTCAAACCTGCAATGAAAACTATCGTTGGTGATCTACTTAGACACAAGTATAACTAAAGAAAGAGACAATAAATGCAAAAAGGTTAGTTAATTGCATAGTGTATAGCATAACATCATGTGTTCATAATGAAGCATACTCTAACACGTATCTAAAATACAAATCAAAACACTGGAACAAACTTCAACTATCTTGACATGTTAATTAGCAAAGGACCTAACCATCTCAACTTATGCACACGCGTCTTACTATATATGTCATAAGATCATATAAACAAACTACTATAAGATCATATATAAGGGATTATCGTCTCCCTTATATATGATTAATTTGTGTAATAACCACTTCACCACACCATCTTCCATTTTTATCTTTAATTGAATGGGACAAAAACTTGATCTATCTCTTAACAATCAGACTTTCACATCCAACCCTTCATACCCAAATTTTTTCAACGGTTTGTCGATCTTGTTGGTTATCCAACTGACCCCCTCAGGTGTTATCAACGACGAAATAAAAAATAAAAAATTTATCCACTCAGGAGTAGTTATGGGCAAGAAATACAAATGTTCAATGATTTTCTGTCATCTCCTAAGTACCATAGCCAAATGATTCACATGTCAGGATCGTGCAATATTTTCTTTAGCGGTTAATCGTAAAATATTAGGGTTTGTGATGAGACCCTAATATTATAACTCGTACTCGTTGGATTACTTGAAAACCAACATGGATTCTAAACCCCAACCCGGGTACCCAAACACCGCTAAAATACAAACGGATTCATGTTTACCCGATTCTCAATGGCTAAACTTCCACGGTTCCATCCCAACATCTAGGCGTAGGCATGCTAAGAGCCTTGTTAATCCATCTACCTGCAATCACTGAATTGCAAAATGACGCCTATACATTTTCAGGCCTTCTGTTCATGGGCTCCGGATTCGGACCCAACCTTTAAAGGTTGGACCGGTCCAACCAGAGCCACATGAGCTCGTTATCATCTACTTCTCACCCCTTTCTCTCTACCACCACCTCCGGATAATACTCCTGCTTCCCCACTACCACAACCGGCGCTCCCCTCCCCGATGAAGCCCTCGCCGACATCGCTGCCGGCGTTCCCCTCCTCCGATGAAGTCCTCGCCGACATCTCCGCTCGAGTCCTCTCAGAAATCGGTGTCGCCGTCTCCGATCCTGTGGTGATCTAGGTTAGGAACGATTCACAGATCCGTGAAGATCTAGTTTCCGCTCGTTCTCATCCTCCGACTCCTCCGCCACCACCGATGGTCGCGTTCCTTCACATCGGAGGCCGTTGTAGATATGAAACTTGGCAAATCGGAGGCAGGGGATGAAGTAGAGGTTGTCGGAGGCGGGGGGAGGTCGTTGGTGGCCGGGGAGAGCTGGTTGATTGTCGACGTCGGTCGACGGTAGGGAGACATCATCGCTGATGTTGAGGAAGAAGATGGTGTTTGTGTAATTTTTTTAATTACATGTTAAGTCACCCAACTTTAGTTTGTGGACAGTTTAATTTGTGTATCATTTTGTAAAAATATAAATGTTCTGAATTAATTTGTTAAGTGAGATAACTAGTTAACTTAAAAAACTGACGGAGTTAACTAGTTAACTTTCGAACTTAACTTGTTAACTAGTTACGCCGTTAACTGACGGAGTTAACTAGTTAACTAATAAAATTAACTTGTTAACGCCGTTAACTAACAGAGTTAACTAGTTAACTGATGAAATTAACTTGTTAACTAGTTAACGTCGTTAACTAACGGCTTCGGATCAGATCAACTATTTGAACAAGAACAAAAATAAATATCAACCGTTAGATGAAACTTTAATTGATCTAACGGTCCAGAAAAGGTTGGACCCAAATCCAAAGGGTTGGGTCCGGATCTGAGCCCCTATTCATGTCCTTGTTGAGCAGTTGGACCAATTACCACAAAGTTAAGCCTTCAATCACAAATTTTGATTCCTTTCGTGACAAAAAAGGATAGTTGTTTCTAATTGCCCGAGAGGTCGTTGTACTACTGAAAGATAACAAACAGACTCCTCTACAGTGAATTACGCAAAATAAACCCTCATACTTAGAATAACTAACAAAGAATCTCTTCGGATAGAAATTTGATGAATGACGTTACGATTTTGCTAACACAGTATGTTGACTCAACCGGTAAGTTGTTACTGCGACTGGAAATCGGTGGAGGACATAGGTGGTGAAATCGAGACTTTGTCGAGGGAAAAGATTAGGGGATTTCATCCACTTCTCAATAAAAATCAACCAACAGGCAAAACGATGTTGTTTCGTTTTGCTAACATGTCAAATCTGACGACCTATGGGATGTGTCAGCAAAACCGTAACGCCGTTTATCAAATTTCTAACAAAATAACTTCTTTGTTAGTTGTTCTAAGTATGAGATTTGTTTTATGTAATTAATTGTAGAGGAACATGTTTGTTATCTTTCAATAGTATAGAGACCTCCCAGCCTATTATCTTGTTTCTAAAAAAAGGATAGTTGTTCTAACACCATAAAAAGGACCATTCTTCTTCAAAGTAAAGTATATAAATTAGTCACCAAGTTCATTACAGAAACTGAAGTTTAGACATGTAAATTCGATCATCACAAGTGTCACTTTATTAAAAAAGGATCACACTTATTCATCGTTTATTTTAACTATAAAGCAGTGCATGGACCATGTAATAACTAACGTGTGTATGTATCTATTTAGGCCCTCCTGAAGCGGAAGGGGAAAGCAGGGCCATCCAAAGCCAAGAACCTAGTCCCACCCCTAACCAAAATCCCAGCAGCTCCACACCTTGGCCTACCACAGTTAGGACACGACTCCCCAGGGCAGTACACCAACTCATACGCATTAGTAGTCGTGTTCCTATCGATCCTAAAGTAGGTCGGCTGACTTCCGGTCGCAATAAACCTCCTCCCAGTCTGAGCATCCTCCGATCCAATTGCCCACCTTGTCGACTGTACGCAAATTGAAGCAGCCGAGAATGTAACGGTCAAGTCCCTAGACTCTCTAATAATGTTGTCCCCTGCTGCGAAGGGCGCGAATGTCGCTGGCAGACCCTGCGACAGGGTCTGTGCTAGTGGCGCCTGCCCCACCGTGAGCGGGCAGCGGGTTGTGGAGTTGCGTCGGACCAGGGTTAACCCCCCAGCCACGTCGGTTATGGCTGGCAGAATGTAGTAGTCTACCCCGCGCATTAGTGGCTGCCCCGTTGTGTCGAGGATTGCGGGGGATTGAGCTGTAGCGGATATGGCCATGAATAGCCATATCAAGCTCAGGGTTTGGACAATTCTGATTGACATCTTAATTTGGCTTATGGGTTTTTGCTGATTACTTGAAATTGGGGTTTTTTTTTCAGAGGAAGAAATGCAAATGCTATGTATTTATAGAGTTGTGTTAGTACGGCATCGAATTGCTTGCACGTAAAATGGGAAAGAGTCGTGGGATGGATCCACGGCTAACAGTTGAAAATTCAAACCATTGATCACCATGGAAACAGAGGAGGGTGAAGGGTGTATTAATTTCCATTTATGACATGGAGTTTGGTGGCTGCGTCGGTGGTTTCTGTTCCAAAGTCAAATGTTTTGAATTAATAAGATCAAATCTGAGTGTGAAATAATCGAGAACACTGATCTAAAATGACTTTGCTTGTAGTATTTTATTATTTTTGGAAGTATGACATTGCTTGTTCTATCTTTGCTGCTGGTTTCGGATAAGAATGGAATTAAGAATTCAGAATTTGGGGGTCAGAATTCAGAAGGGAAAATAGCACTTTGATCCCTTCTACTTTGTTAACTTAACAAATAGCTCCTTATACTATAAATTGCTCGTTTTACCCCTTCCTACTTTGACCACTTTGTCGTTTGGGTCCTTCCGTTCCAACTTTCGTCTTCATAACATCAATTTATCTGGATTCATTACACCACGTTAGATCCAATGGCTATGTATTAGCTTACTAAGCGTTTTTTAATTGGGAATATACGTATATATATGGTTTGATAGGATGAAATCGACGAATAAAATGTGGTTTTAAACTTCTTCGTATTTCATCATACTCTTCATGATACCTCGCCAAATTACCTCCCTAACCAACTCTTCATATCCTACCTCTAATATCTCTATTTTTCAGTGTGTGGATGTGTCCTAATTTAATGTTAGAAGACGAAAGTTGAAACGGAAGGATCAAAACGGCAAATTTGTCAAAGTAAAGGGGGGTAAAATGAGCGATTTATAATATATGGGGACTATTTGTTAAGTTGGAACAATAGAGAGGGCCAAATTGCTATTTTCCCTTTTCCGAAATAAAAAACATGGGTTCTGTTCTGCAGCTGCCACTTGTTCTAACTCTTGTAGGCGTTCTTGGTGGGCCAGCAGAGGTCGTTTCCCATCGTATCACCGGAGGCCGGCCACATACAACAAGCCCATTCATCTGGCCTAAACAGATATCTTAATCTTAAAATATACTACGGTGAATCTCAATAAACTTTTTGCCACATAAGCTCAATCTATAACCACAATTTTCCACCTCATCAACTTATTTTATATCAAAATTACATTTTATCTATCATACTAATAAATGCGTTAACATAATGTGTTTATGAGTTATGAAATATAAAATTTAAGAGTATATAAATGCAGAGTTTCACCTTTCAATGCAGTTTTTTTTTATTAAAAACCCTTCTCCGTAATGGAGCAAAATCTCTCCAATATGGAGCCAACCCTTCTCCGTAATGGAGCGCCATTTATGGCACACCTCTCCCCTCACCTTTCATCTCTTTTCTCTTGCCTTTATGAACAGCATTCAATGGTGAAGGAGTTATTGCACAGCCACCTAACTGTTTTTGAATTTACTATCCTATTCCTAGATATTGGTGGGAAGCAGCCAGGTGTGAAAGGAGATAAACAACTTCATTCCGTTTTTCTATCTCTCCTGCTCCCCTGTGTTGCTCTGCTTTTAGTTTGGAGGTTCTGGGTTTTAGATCTAAGGAAAATGGAGGCTACAGTTGACGAAATAATCTCTCAGACTGCCCTATTGAGCTGCGACGAACCAGTGATGGAGCTTACTAGGGACGGCGATAGATCTGTCAAGATGGCCCGAAGATCTCTGGTGGGAAAGTTCGTCGGAGACAGGGAGTGTAGCATTACGACGATACGAAACAATGCGCTAAGAGTTTGGAAACTAGAGGGCGATTTGAAGGTTCGTAAGCTCGAGAAGAATGTGTTTCTGTTTACATTTTTCGATGCAGCTGATAAGGTGAGGATAGAGGAAGGAAGTCCTTGGATGGTGTTACAATCGCATCTAATCGTTAAGAGCTGGGAGGGATATAGGAACCCAGAGGATGTTCAGATTGATTCAACAGAAGCCTGGGTGTGGATGTGGGGTTTATCCCTGACCTTAGAGGAGAGGCAAATATGAGGAAAATTGCAAGTATGTTTAAAGGTCTAGTTGCTTACGAGGAAATCGAGAATGATACAAGAGAATGGAAGAGCTTCGTAAGGGTCCGAATGGAACTCTTTCTGGGGAAACCTTTACCTACGGGTTTCAAGAGCCCGGATGAGAAGGGAGGAACAGACAAAATTGACTTCGCGTATGAAGGCATCCCAGATTTTTGCTACTGCTGCGGGATGATGGGTCATACTATATCCTTCTGTGAGATTAGAATGAGGAATGTCAATTCTTTGACAACAACCCGACGAAATACGGGAGCCATATGAGAGTGGAAGGATCAAGAATGTGGGAAGGGAGGCGAAAGAAGGATAAGACTGGAGCTACCACGGGGCCGGCTAAAGAGCAAGCGAGAGATGAGACTCAGACGACGACGGGGAGGGGGTCTCGAGATAGAAGGGAGGAGACATCAGTTTTCCCGCCTAGACCATTTTCTACACCACTAGGGTTTCATGGAATGGGATCGGAATGGAGGTCATCTTACGGCCAAGAAGGAATTATGGGCCAACCCAATTTTATCTCAACTTGGGGAAATCAAAGCCGACTAAATCTTCAAGGTCCATGCTATACCCCAGCCTACCAAGTTCCTCTCTATCAAGCAACGTGGTCTGAACCATTTCCTGTTCAAGATAACCTGAGAATGAGAATAGAAAATATTGCTGTCCTTCAAGCGGGTATAGCACCAAGCGACCTGCTGTACATTCCAACCCCAACCTTGGTTAGGCTCCTACTGAGCATGAATAATCCTGAGGTGACAGAGGCAATTAGAAGGAGTGGAGATGCAAATACGGAAAATAGTTTACAGACCTTCAATACTGATGTAAACTATGCTTTACTCGACAACACTACTGATGATAGAGGGATGGGTGACTCTGCACAAAAAAGACGAGGAGAACAGGATTTGGGTCTGTCTCATCGGAAGAAGCTGAAGAGTGGGGATCAGTGTAAGCAAATGGACGAAATATTGGAGAACTCTGACTTTGTGATGGGTGAAACCGAAAGCAGGACGAAGGTGAAAATCGGAAAACAAAAAAGGGGGCAGAAACAGCAGTGGGAGGGACAAAGCTCCAAAGGAAAAAATAACCAAGAGGCGGTGGTGGCAAGCCTATTGCCACCAAATCAATCATGATCTTAAGCTAGAACTGTAGGGGAATGGGGCAAAATCCTACAGTTCAGTACTTGCAGGATCTAATCTGCAAGCATTGCCCGTCCATGGTGTTCTTAATGGAAACGAAGAATGAGCGTGGAACCATGGAAAGAATCAGAAAAAGGCTGAAATATATGATGGGAGAGTACGTTGATCCGATAGGAAGGAGTGGTGGGTTGGCGATGTGGTGGGTGCAGGATTTGAATATACAAGTGTTACGAAGATCCCCCAATTATATTGATGTTCAATGGGATGAGGAGGTAATCGCTTTATCACTTTTGTGTATGGTGCCCCAAATGCTCAAGATCGAGGCAGGGTTTGGAGTGAGATCAGTGAGTTTAAAAGGCCCCAGGAAGTCCCATGGTGTTTAATAGGGGATTTCAACGCGATTTGTTCGAGAGAAGAGAAGCAAGGAGGAAATCCGGCCCCTAGTAGAAGTATGCAGCAGTTTAATGATTTTATCATGGAGATTGGTGTTATGGATATTGGATATGTGGGTGATCAGTTTACATGGTGTAATAACAATAGACATGGCAACGTGATTAAATCGAGACTTGATCGAGCTTTCTGCAACGGGGGGTGGTACGAGTGTATGCCTAGAACAAATGTCAGCCACGAGTTGCGACTGCAGTCTGATCATAGCCCTATAGTAATGCTGACAGATAATTATGAGAGTAGAATGGGTCGTCGCAGGTTTTTCTACGAATCAGGATGGCAGAGCATGGAGGGTTACGATTCTTTCAAAGGAGATGACCTATGGAAAGTGGAAGAGATGTATTGGGCTAATCGGGCAAGTGTCAACTGGGCAAAGTTTGGAGACAGAAACACTCGATTCTTTCATCTCTCGACCGTCCAAAGGAGAACGAGGAATAAGATTTCAAGGATCAAGTTGGAGGATGGGAGATGGATTGATGAACAACAAGAAGTTAGGAATCATGTAACATCCTTTTTCAAAGAGCTCTTCCTTGCTCCGAAAGATGTCAATGATTATTCAATAATGAGTGACCTCCCAAGGGTGGTCTCAAATGAGACGAACAATCGATTGTGTCGACCGGTGGAAGAGTGGGAGATTAAGAAAGCCGTCTTCCAAATGGGACCAAACAAGTCTCCAGGGCCGGACGGCTTTGCAGGTAGTTTCTTTCAGCGACATTGGGATTTAATCAAAACGGATTTGGTTAGAGAAATTAAAGGTTTCTTTGAGACTTCAGAATTTCCGAAAGACTGGAATCTTACTCATATTGCGTTAATCCCGAAGGTCCAAAAACCGGAGAAGGTTTCACAGTTTAGACCTATTAGTGTGGCTAACTTTAGAGCTAAAGTGATCTCGAAGATTATTGCAACAAGGCTAAAACCTATCCTCCCGGGCTTAATATCTGAGCTCCAAGCTGCTTTTACTGGGAATAGATGCATTCAGGACAACATTATCCTAGTTCACGAGGTCATACACAGATTGAAAAACAGAAGAAAAGGGAAGAATTTCGATTTTGTGCTTAAAGTCGATATGATGAAGGCTTATGATCGGGTTTCGTGGGATTTCCTTATTGTGATGCTAGAGCAGATGGGATTTAGTAGCAGATGGATTGGATGGATCAGAGCGATTATTAGTTCAGTGAAATTCGCAATGATGATTAATGGGACAGCCAGTTGTTTCTTTTCGCCTACGAGAGGCTTGAGACAAGGCGATCCTATATCGCCTTTTTTGTTTATCATGATTACTAATGCTCTGTCGTTCTTGATTCACTCTGAAGTTGCTGGTGGGAGGATTAGAGGTATTCGACTTAACCCTAGCTGCCCGACCCTCACTCATGTTTTGTTTGCTGATGATACGGTCATTTTTGGCCGAGCTTGTATAGAGGAAGCCATCCAATACAAGCGCGTCATTGCGAGGTACTCAGCTGTGTCGGGTCAGCTGGTTAATGAAGAGAAGTCTGCTGTGTTTTTCTCTAAGAACACGCCGGAGGAGATTATATGTGATATTTCAACGATTCTTGGAGTTGGTCAGGATGTTAAGCTCGGCAAGTACCTTGGCCTTCCGGCGGAGTGGGGAAGATCTAAAGCGGACACCTTCCATTTCCTTATTGACAGGATGATGAGCAGAGCTGGAAACTGGAAAAGCCTGCTGCTGTCTCAGGGAGGAAAGGAAGTTTTGTCGAAAGCTATCCTTCAAGCGATTCCATCTCATGTTTTCTCTTGTTTCTTGCTACCGGATACTCTTCTTAAGAAAATGGATGGATTGATAGCGAGATTCTGGTGGTCAGGTGACATCAATCGGAAGTCTATCCATTGGTGTTCAAAAGAAAGATTAACGACGACCAAACAAAAAGGGGGACTAGGTTTTCAAAGCTTCAAAGAGTTCAATCTTGCGCATTTGGCAAAGCTTTGCTGGAGGATCATACAAAATCCAGATGCTTTATGGGTGAGAGTTTTAAAGGCGTTGTATTTTCCTCGATGCGAATTTGTGAAAGCTAAGGGCCATTATCGGCCATCCTGGATTTGGAGTAGCATTCTAAAGGGCAGAGATGCTTTGTTTATGGGGCTGAGAAAGAATTTGGGAAACGGCAGGGATACCTCCTTTGATGATGCATGGTTTCCGGGAAGAGAGGATTTTCGATGCCAACCTAATGAGAATCAGAACTGGCGTATCGCAGACTGCATTGATCAGAATCGACAGTGGGATATTGGAAAATTAAGATCAATGTTTGTTGAGAATGTGGTTCAAGAAATTCTGATAATTCCCATAGGGCCTGCACATTTAAAGGATAAGTGGGTTTGGCATTATGACGCCAAAGGTGCTTTCTCGATCAATTCCTGCTATAAGCTGCTGAAGAATGGGAGACAGGATTCTTATGGAATGATCGGTAGGAACAGGGAAGAATGGAAATGGATTTGGCAACTCTCAGTTCCCCCGAAGGTGAGATTCTTTGTGTGGAAGATTTGTTCGAATCTGCTGCCAACTAAAGAGAATTTAATGAAAAGAATGTGTGCAAGTGATCCTTTATGCCCTTGCTGCGGCCGGGAAGATGAGTTTATCAGCCACCTGTTATTTGAATGTGAGTTAACTAAGAGCATATGGAGGGAATTGATGCCAGCTATTTCTCCTCCTAGTTCTCAACAAGCTGTGGGAGAATGGCTGTTTGGGTTAACAATGAATTGCAGGGCAGAGGATTGCATCAGAGGTGTGTTGTGCTGTTGGGTGATCTGGAAGTCAAGGAATGAATTAAATTTCAAGGGTGTTAATCCGACACATCATGGTATGAAGATTATGCTGACAATGGAATTTAACAATTATATGAGAGGGAGAGACCCTCCTCAGGAGCAGAGGATTAGAGCCTCAGTTAGCAACGGAATGGAGATTCACCAACAACAATCTGACCAAATGCCGAGAGACCACATTTGGAGGTTTCTGTGTGATGGATCGTACAAATACGATGTCCAGAAGGCAGGTATTGGGGTTATTCAAGTTAATCCTGAAGGACGAGTTGTTGATGGTGTTGCGTTACATCTTTTGTGTAGAGGTCCAGTAGCTGCAGAAGCTTATGCTGTTCTGACAGCTTGTAAAATTGCAGCAAGGGAGAATGTTCTGACCGAAGTATGGTCGGACTGTCAGCAGGTTGTTAAGGCATGTATGTTCTCGGAAGAGGAAGGCCCCTGGGAGTGCTCAGCGATCGTGGCGGAGGTGCAGGACATCCTGAGGATGAACCCCTTAATCTCTGTTATTTTCTGCCCGCGGGGGAGAGTCTCGCTTGCCGATACAGTCGCAAAGAAGATTAGAGATAGAAGCTTAGAGCCTAATTGGATTGTCCAAGTGCAAGGACTACAAGTGCTGTAATCTCTTTGTGTTTTGATTTTGTTTCTCCCTGTAACCTGGAACTTGAGATGGTTTATATCAATGAATCAGTCCCCCCTTTTCAAAAAAAAAAAAACTAACATTAATGTGTTTGTGAATTATATGAAATATATCCAAACTAACACAATAACACTCATCTTTTTTGAAAATACAAGGATCGCCGTTGTCAGCATCACCCCAAACCTCCTAATCTACCTCCTCATCGGCCGCAAGAAAAATAAGTCCTCACCCGCCGTCCTAAACCCCCCACCGGGCCCTCCTCAGCTTCCGGAGATCGGAAACCTCCACCAACTAGACGCAACCTCCCTCTACAAACGGACTAAAGAGGCTTAACCACGCGCGCACGGAGGAAGGACTCATCGGCGACATGCAAGCTGGAGGACCGGCGGTAAGCACAACAAGTGTTCTTGATCTTTTTTTCTTTCATGTGTGTTTCGTTACTAGATTGAACCCTTTCTCGTTTTTGTTCCATGTTGATGGTTGGGTTCTCATCGATCTCTACACCTCCGCTGCCGAAATTCGAGGCATCACCTCTACTGATTTATCTCCATCCGCCGAGCTTAGCCGCATCCACCGCTATTTTGGGCTCTCCGCCAGGCCTCCGACATTCGTGTCGCCGCCAGATCTGCCAAATAAAATTAGATTTAGAGGCTTTGGAGTTGGCCGGAAATGACGCCAAGAACAACAAGAAGACGAGGATCATTGCAGTCCGTATCCATCATTCTCCATCGGAGCGTGAAAGCCTTGGATCTTAGCAACGCCACTCGGTCACGGCAAGTTTAGTCATGTCTGGTTAGTATAAACAGTCATGATGATACTTCTCTTTTTTTTCCTCTTTCGGAGCAGTTCGTGGTGAGATCTTACTCATGACACGGATTTGAATAAGGTTAGATCCCCAATATATATCGATAATCAAGACAGTGTCTGTTTATGTATATTGCTATCGTGATATTTTGGTTCCAAGACAATTCTTGATCAAAAGAAATATCTAATGAATTAGCAGGACTCCTTGTCTGCCTTTTTACATCTATCTTTTGCTCCAGTTCCAAGTTTTAAAGTTTAGTTTGTAACCGGTGAACAATTTAATTCCTTATTCTGTTCAGGGTAAAAGATTACAGCAAAGAATACATCTCAGGTAGGAAAGACAGAGAAGAACTGTAAAACCTGATTTCGATGAATCCTTGCAACTTCAATCTGCTGAATCTTCAACTCCTAGCACTGGTTCTCCGAGATGGAAGGATGGCGTCACGATCCTTTCCTGGCTCCTCGAACTCTATTCACTCGTCCTCTCTCTAGTCTCCATCTTGGATTTCTTGTCCAAAGTGTAAGTTATGATATATCCAATTTCAGCCGCCGGTTCCTCTATTTAAACCTAGCCGCGGACTGCTTGAAATTCACTAGAATTTTCGGCGAAAATTTGGGGAGTTTTCGGCGAAAACTCCTGTTGAAATGTTGGCTTGTTCCGTCTATTTCTTCTAGTTGAAATAGCTTGGAGTTTGCGGTGAAAACTTCACAATTTTCGCCGAAAACTTCCTCATGTGAAGAACTGCCGATTTTTTTCTTGAGTTTTCGGCGAAAACTCAAGGACATTTTCGCCGAAAACATATGTGTAAATTGGAGCAGGATTGTGTTGACTTGATTAACTTCTCTGGTTGATTCAGGTGCGATTCTTCGGGTTCCAATGCCTTGGACACGTCCTTTGGCTACTATATTGATGGCAAAAACCTGTGCTAACATGAAAACACTAGAAAACCATCAAATAGACCCGAAACTAGTCAAGGTAACACAAATGGCACGAGATAGAGCAGTTGAGTGAATATTCACTATTCTACCCTAAAAACCGTGTCTTAAGCAAAAAAATGTCGCTTAAATGAGGTTGACAATCACGATAAATCAAGTGTCTTTAAAATACCCCACACTTAAGCTTTTGCTTGTCCTCAAACAAACTGAAATAAAACACACTCAAATTCACAAATGGCCCAAGATCAAACTGAGATTCAATTTCTAACGATTTGTTTTAGACTGTTCCACGTAGAAAAAGTGACCTACACATGCCAGAACATCAACCAAACAAGTTTTCGATCTTCCTAATTTCTGCACACTTCAAGTAGTAGTTTGAACAAAGCTAGTTTCTTGGCAAAACAATTAATCATAGTTAACCGACTTCGATAACACCAATTCTAGTTAAAAAGACTTTAAGCTCCAACCATGATGTGGATGCGGAGGTAGGAAAATTGACGTGGCTATCGACTCGACTTTATCCGTTTCTAGATCTATACGTTACATATCTCGATCGATTCTAGGGTTTCACGTTCTCTCCTTATGCTACTTTTAATTGAGTTATTTTGTTGTTGTTGTCACTTGATTAGTTGAAACACCATCGAAATTTCATATGCACATATCAGCTTCTAGGGTTTAGGTTTTTGTGATTTCTCATTAAAATTACCTCACTGTGTGAAACCAGTTGTTGGTTGGTAATCTGGGTGGTGAGATGTTGGTAACGTTTCCACTTAGGTTTAGTTGATTGAGTTGTTACTGATATGGAACCTTGGTTTTACCTGATCGTTTCTTTGCAGCATCACAAGATCACTAGAGAGTACGTAGATGATAAGAGTCAGAAGGCGGCTTGTTTGGGATGAACTATTAGCTTCAATAGTCATAACTAACCAGAAGGTAATGTTTCAATTAAGCTAGCATTACTGTACTGTGTAATAAGCAAAGAGTAGGAAACAATTAGCCTTTAGTGCTTACTAACACCAAGCCACGTTATCCCATTGCTCAGTTACTGTACAAGTTTTTAAGTTAGTGATTTTAAATTAATATGATGGTGCTTTCTTGATATCGCATAACATTATCCAACATTTTGGCTTCCATCAAGTTCATGTCCCAAATAGAGTATATTTCTTTTCTTTGAGCTGCTGACAGGTTTTGTTGTTTAGGAAGCTGCTTTGGTGCAGAGTAGATAATATACAACTATTCATATAAAAAATCTGGGTGGTGCGATGTAGTTGCAGTTGCTTTATTATTGTTTTGTGATCAATGCCGCTATTAATTTCCTCTTGCTTTTAGCGTATATGCTGCTATTTATAGCTGAACATGGTTACAATACAATGAATGAAACCTTCTGTAACTAATTAATATCCGAGTCCAGTTTCCATAACCTTCTTTCTTATTATTATTATTATTATTATTTTTTTTTCCGGATGTTATCTCTGTTTAGAGTTATGAATCACAATCCTTGATCATAGTTCATCGATCCCATGCACTTGATCAAATGGGAATTGGCAGGAAAAGGGCATTTAGGTAGCTACTTCACAATCATATATTTTATATTCTCAACTTCATTTCATTGGCTAAAGGCTAAAGGAAGAAAATATGAATATTTATAATTATGTTTGTGACAATTCCTTATGCTTCCCTCACAGTTTCCATAACTTATATGCTCATGTAATTATATATGTTGGATGGTCCACAAGTGATTGGTGATTTCAATGGCATGAGTACTGTATGTTGTGATTTTGTTTTGTAGAGTCTTAGTTGATTTCTCATTAAGTGTGCTATTTATTTTATAATCGTTGCCTTGTTGCTTTCTATTATGTTAGTTGAGTTTGTCCCTTTACATTGACTGATTGCTTTTTTTTCTGGGTGGCTACTACCAAATTTGGCGAAGACTATCCAAGCAAGCCACGAAAGTAGAAATTTCCTCAAGTTTCTTCCCACCAGGAACTGTTCGTCTGTCTATCCATAACGAGGTCAGTGTAAATTTCTTTTAATTGCTTTCCATCTTGATGTTATGTGGAGATCAAATTCATTAGTGTTAATCAATCTAGTTAAAGTGATGTCTTTTGATTTGAAATCTTTGAAATCTTTTTATTTCAGTCACTTCAAATGAATATCGACAAATCTTGGATAGACTTGCCAAATAGGCATTCTAGAATATATTATGATGACATAGATATATTCTTAACCTTTGCTTACAACAATAGAGATGTGAGGTCAAGGATATATTGTCCTTGCAAGAGATGTGAAAATAGGTATTTTATGTGACTGTGACTGCTTCTTTGGTCTCTGATCATAGTTAAAGTCTTAATTAGAAGGGGAATGTTTATGATCTGGGATGTTTCTTGATCTGGGTTTGTTGTGGTGAATCTTGGAGCTCTGTATTTGAATTGGATGCTATAATCGTAGTTGTGGACAGTTAAGGATGCAGGTTTACTGTACATGCCTGCTAGATCTGGTATTCTGCAGCATTTGCCTGAAATCTGTACGACTATGTGACATTTTTTATGAGCTTAGGAGAATGAATATTGGATTTTAGACATGCTATGGTTGTTAGGATTTAGTAGCCTTGGGATTTTTGTATGATTGGTAGAACATAGTTAGCTGATTGGGTGCTAGCTGTCTGTCAAATTAAGCTTTCTGGACTTTGTTTGATGATGAATTCATCTATAGGTATTCAACCCATCTATTGTTTTAGGAATCAATGCTGGATTTTTACATTGTTTGTTGAACTTGTAATGCGTGCGAAGTAGTTATGTTATTGGGGAGTTTATAGGCCTGTAATGAATATATAGTGACAAACTTGCTTTATGAATTCGGCTTCGAGATTTGTCAGTAGAAGTAGCAAACTTGCTTTCTGATAACTGAATTTCCATTCATTCGCACAGATAAAATTATCACGTAGTAGCTGACGAAAGTACAATTATTTTTTTTGTAGGCAAATGGGTCTCCCTCCTTGTAGCTACAAGGGTCAACTTTTGATATTGGTGGGAAGTGAAAACAATACTTTTTATATTTTGTTAGGTATGACTATTGGTCGGAAATGAACAAAGTAATAATATTTTTGTTGATTCGATATTTCCCGAGAATGTGGATTTCTTGTCTGAATTTGAATTATATATATTCGTATATATATATAACCATTACTATTCTTTTGTTCACTATATATATATAGAATCATAACCATATGTTTAGTGAAACTATGCAACTGTGGCCGAATTATAGCTAAAACCAATACCACAAAATTTTGGGGAATTGGAATTTTGTAGCACAATATAAAAAAATATGTACCGTCAGTAGCCAAATGCGTAAAAATGTCCAGAAATAGCACAATCTGACTGGCAGCCAGCGCAGCGCTGGCTGCCAAGTCAAATTTGTGCCGTTGCAGCGCTGCGCCATGTGGCACACTAGCCGTTACAATGTAGCCGTTAAGTAACGGTTGTATTGATCCCAGGCAGCGCTGCGCTGGCTGGGTGGCGCAGCGCTACCTGGGATCAATACTACCGTTTTTTTTTTGTATAAATACCCCCTACCCCCCACATCCATCCATCGCGTCGTTGCACCTCTTATCTGCTTCTTCAGCGCTATGTGGCATAGGCCTGATAGAGTGTTGCGTCAGTTTGGGATGGACCAGCCTGTCCCTACATGGGATCAGCCAGTAGGTGAGGTCATCAGTAACCTGGAGCTGACACAGCGTGGATGGCATCGTACTGATGTGGTAGCTAGATTTGCTAGATATCGAGACCTGTGGTCCACTCGTGTTGACCACATCGCCTCAGGCCCGTGGCTGCGGAGCGAGGAGAGGGAGTCCTATCACTTCCACGACGAGATCAACCAGTGGTATCATGGCATCACTAGACGTACAGTTTCTCGCCGAGGAGCCGTGGACCAGTCTTTGGTACGTAGGTTCTGTCATAATTATTACAACTACTTCTAGTTACATGTTTAACCATTCTAATTATGTGTTGTAGCTTGATGGCATGGAGAGGCTATACGTGACTACTGGCCAGTCACATATCACACCTCAGGAAGCAGCAGGAGATGCATGCTACATTGAGGTCAATGATGCATGCTTCAGGCGGGATCCAGAGGACGTCTGAGTCTAAAGGGCACCCCGGCAGGCCACCCATCCACGACATGCTGACTACCCAGTGCCTGACCCGCCAGCCGCCAGGATTCCTTCTACACGTAGAGTCCGACAGCATGTAGATGTCCCCCCTGTCCCGCGATTGTGGGAGCCGACATTGCCTCAGTGGGATCCACATCACCAGCAGACCCGATACTCTGAGCACTATCCATTCGACACTACAGGCGACGCGATTTTCGATTATATGGGGAGTCAGGACTACACCCAGCATCAGGATTACACACAGCATCCGGACCCGACCCAGCCATACCCACTCCTACAGTCCCCACTGGAGGCTATACATCTTACGCCCCTCCATCCGGGTCTCAGTGGGGTCCTTCCTCATCGTACGCCGGTCCATCTGGGTCTTAGTATGTCACACCACCCGTAGTGACATATGAGGCATCTTTCGATGATGATGATACTCCACCCGCGACGGGCAGCATCGATATGGACTAAGGCGAGAGCCTACGCAGAGGATGTGCGCTACTGAAGGCCATGAGCTGGGGGCACATTGGAGGGGACAGGGTCGGCGTAGGGGTCGAGAGGGTAGGGGTCGAGAGGGTGGGGGTCGGGAGGGGAGGGGTCGTGAGTAGTTATAGTATCTTATGAGTATATTTCATTGTATTTCGTATTTCAGAGTACTTCATAGTAGACGTTTGTTTCATGGTATTGACTTATAATTGATCATAACATTTCAGCTTATGAGTTCACAACACCCTAGAAATGCAACATATAATTGATCACACATTTCATCTTATGAGTTCACAACACCCTAAAAATGGGTCATCTGTTCACATAGATAGGTATAATTTCTGCAAGAAATAATTGCCAACCCACGTGAAAAAAGCTGCAGCTCCTCATTAAGTCAACCACTTATGGACGACACAATAATTTGTAACGTATAATTGACATCACGCGTGAAAAAAAGTTGGAGTTGTTCTGCAATTCTGGCATCCACTACTCGAAACTACTCGAAACCTACTACAACTCTCAATATCTTGTAACCATAGAAAATGAATTTCGCGTTTTGGCTCCGATGGGATGGCGAAATAGTACACGGCCAACACGGTGGGGTGTGCTACAGCGGGGGGATATTATATCGCCTCAAAATGACGAGGCAACCTTCACTACAACAGGCATGTCCAGTGTTCTTGCGAAAGATGGGGGTAGATCTTCGCCGGTGTTGCGGACTGTCATGTATCGATGTCCAGTTTTTGGGAATGACCAAATTGTGACACACTACCCACTCATTCTTAATGACGTTACTGGGTTAGAGGTTATCTACAACATCATGGCAACCCAATCGGACTACCGAGTGGCAGAGCTATACTTTGAGTTCGACCACCGTGGGACGCTAGGCCAGGGAGACTCTATATTCATGGGCGATGGAGCGAGTGCCTGTTATAGTGGTCAGAGCAGTCAGAGCAATCACACACAATTACGTGGCGATAGCAGGCAAGAAAGTACGGTAGCGCACTTAGGAAATGAGATAGAAGGAGACTCATCAGAAAGTGACGTCAACTCGGAGCAGGACGCAGCACATGTCTCTGAGCCAGACATTGGAACTCAACCCTTTGTGAATGCGCAACCACCGAGAGAATACACCCCCCAAGCCATTTCACACATTTACCAGACGATATCGGTGACCTAATGACTACAAACAACAACGAGTACGGCGTTCATAATGTTCCACGGTGGCACATTGATGGGCCAGGGTTCAGCGTATATCATTTGTAATCCATTCTTTTTTACCTGCAGCTAAACGTCGGTCCTTCAGAAAGTTCACAAAGAGGGCAACAAGATTCGCAAGGGACGACCCCGTAACTAAAAAATGGGCGCTTGAAGATCAATTATATTGGTCAAGAGCCGTAGACGCTCAACACGACGGGGCACGATGGAACCAATTGACATCAAACATGGCGGAGAGCGTGAATGGGGCATTCAAGTCAATCCGGGCTCTCCCTGTTGCAGCTTTGGTGGAATCCACTTTCTACAGGCTGCAAACGTATTTTGAAGATCGACGAAAGAGGGTTCGAGAAGAACAGGCGGCCGGTGAAATCTGGACGAAGAAGTGTCTTAAGCGCATGCAGAAAAGAGTGAATAAGGCCACTTCCCACACAGTGAAGCAATTCAATTACGATGCTGGGATATTCAAAATACAGACGGCGATAAATCGCAGCAACGGGAAGGGAAACAATAGGCAAGAAGTTCGCTTGGACTACGAGGAGGGGGACGGTCATTGCTCCTGCGGCAAGTTCCAACAGTGGAAGATGCCTTGTTCACATGCTGTGGCCGCATGTAACGCCGCCAATCAAGATCCCTTATACTACGCCAACGACCATTACAGGCTGGAAACAGTAAAACAAATATACGGACGGAGTTTCCTCCCTATCGGCTCGAAAGACGACTGGGTGCCTCATGGAGGGCCTAAGTTGATGCCTGACCCAGGAAGGGTCAGGGAGATGGGGCGACCACGACATTCTCGCATACGCAACGAGATGGATTGGGTTGAAGATATTGAGCCTCACTGCAGTTACTGCCATCAAGAAGGGCACAATAGGAGGACGTGCCGACGTGCGAGGCGAAGCAGCAGAAATCCAAACCCTACAAGGAACGGTTAATTGCACTATGAAATGTTTTAGTATTATGGGTTTGGTAGTTTGTGCTTGGTAATCTATATTTCAAATGTGTGGTTGTCAATTTCATGTTTCAGTTTCAATGTAACCTAATGTTTTGTAGTTGTACTATGAAGTTACTTTTATTAGTCAATCCTTCAACTGAGAAAGACTGCAACTATGTCATAACAACAAATGAAATTTGACAATACAATGAAGAAAGGCTGCAACTACAAACCAGTCATTTTATTAACTTTTATAATGACGCGAACAACGACAACAACAACAACGACGACAACAACAACAACAACAGCAACAACAACAACGACGACAACAACAACAACAACAGCAACAACAACAACAGAAATAACAAACACACTAGGCCCAACATGGATGTCAATTGTAAGGACAAGGTCCGGGTGGTGGTGGGGGAGGCCCTTCCCTGAGCAACCTATTGATTGAAACGTGCAACCATGAAATTTCTTCCATCAGTTCTCGAATAATGTTGTCCTTCTCCTCAACGATGTCATCCTTCTCCCTATTCGCTCGAACAAGTAGTTCGTCCTTCGCCCGAATGATTTGGTCCTTCTCCTTAATAGCAGCATCCACGGCCTCCCGCACCTCCAGTTTTTCATAATAACCACACCCCTTCTCCTACAGATCAGAAATCAAACGTAGAGGGTTTTGATAACTAGGAAAATGAATAAAATTAAATTCGAACCCTTTTTTTACCTCTCTTTCACGAGGACAGCCAAAATAGCGTTTCAGATCACTCGGTCGAACGGATCTAGTCGCCCTTAAGTCACACCAGCAGTTAACCACACTGGCCTCATAAACGAACAAGTCCTCCTCCACCGGCTTCTTCAACTTGTGCATTACCCTCTCAGTATCTGTCACTACAGAACAACAGTACACAAGATTAATTCGTTAAACGCAAAAATGAGATAAGTACAAAGCACCCAAACGAATTTCACTTACGCTTACTCTTCCGAGACCTAGAGCCAGAGTTGAAGAACGACATATTCTAAGCTTGGTGACGGCTGCCTACTTCAAATTCTAAGTTTAGGGCAAGGGAGGTGAGTGGTCCAAAACTGCATCATAGAGGGGGTATTTATACTGAAAATTGAGGCCTTAGGGTTTCTTCAGTCCCAGGCAGCGCTGCGCCACCTAGCCAGCGCATTGCTGGCTGGGTTTGAGGAAACCCTAACGAAGATTTGATGGTATCTAATCTGATTAGGCAGCCAGCGCTGCGCCTGCTGGGTAGCGCTGCGCTGGCTGGGTGGCGCAGCGTGCTGGGTGGCGCAGCGCTATCTGGCTGGCGCAGCGCTGGCTGCCAGTCAGATTGTGCTATTTCTGGACATTTTTACGCATTTGGCTACTGACGTTACATATTTTTTAAAATTGTGCTACTGGGCAAAGGATCCACGTCCAAACTTCTGAGTTTGGAATGTTCCAAACCATTTGACAGGAGGGGCATTTTTGGAATATCAGAAATTTTCATTTAACACTCAACCCTAATTCTACCCAGCTGCCCTTTCTCCATTGCAGCCGCCCCCGCCGCAGACAATGGGATTGGGCATCAGCCGGCAAGGGAAAATGAGGAGATCACTGCACCAACTCGTCCCCTACTCCAAATCGTCCCCTGGCTGAGATCCAGCTCCAAATCGGCCACCGACGAGTACTCCGACGATGACTTCTACCCTCCTCCACCCACCTCCACCGCCGCCCAGTGATCGGATCAAAACATGACATCGTCTACTCGCTGATTGAGATCCTCATAAGCCCTAAGTCCCCGATGCGGTCGATTAAGGACGCGCTGATGGCTCTGTTTGGGATCTCGGTGGCTCCGCTCTTTTCGCTGGTGGTGAAGGACGGGAGAGTGGGGATTGTGGAGGATACGACGGCGGTGATTGCTCAGATCGCCAAATGTGAGGAGAGTGAGGCGGAATTTCGTAGAGTGTCTGGAATTAGGGTTTTGGTTGATTTCTCGATCAAGCAATCGGATTAAGGAGAACGCCGTCGGAGCGTTGCTGAATCTGACGAGGATCGGCGGCGAGAAGGTGAGAGATGAGGTGAAGGAATTGGCAACTACGGTGGTTGAAGGAATTAGGGATGTAGCTGAAACAGGGAGTTGCTTCTTGCTTCAATTTCTTTATGAACTGACAAACTGCAATTCATAGGTTCTGATTTGAGGGTTTCTTCTTCTGTAGAATTAAGGGTTCATAATGAGTGAGAACCATTGTTATTAGCATATAATGAAACAACAAACAAGCACATTGTAAAGATGATATGTGAATTGAATTACAGTCTTCTTCTTCCCCAGATGCTCAACAGTATGCTTGATCCTCTGTTATGTTCCATTGTTGAATTCAATATGAGACTATTTTGTTCTGAATTTTGACAGGGTCTGTATAGTATATGATCTGATAAAGCTCAAGAACAAAGCTCATTGTGTACTATCTCCAAAGTAGGGATCAAAACCTGGTTACTGTTTCTTCTATCTTGAAGGGTCATCTGCTATATATGGTTTGTTCTGTATAGCACATATGATGCGATTAGTTAACACGATTGGATAACTAGTTAACACGATTGGATAACTTGTTAACACGATTGGGTAACCAGTTAACTCGATTGAATAACTAGTTAACCAATTTTAATAACTAGTTATCCTCTTAAAAATGTTAACTAGTTATCTTCGTCATGACGTTAACACGATAAGTTATCTAGTTAACTAATTTTGATAACTAGTTATCAACTAAAAATCGTGTAAACTAGTTATCTAAATTATGATGTTAACTAGTTAAAATAACATGTTAAAAAAAATCTTGTTAACTAGTTATCCGGTTTAAATCTATTAACAAGTTATCAAATAATAACTAGTTATCAGTTAAAAAACACATCTTAACTAGTTATCTAAAAGCATGATTTTAAATCGGTTAGATAACTAGTTAACTCGATTAGATAACTAGTTAACTACTTGGTTAACTAGTTAACTCGTTATCTAAATCATGATGTTAACTAGTTAACTAATTTTGATAACTAGTTATCAACTAAAAATCTTGTTAACTAGTTAACAACTTGATAAATAATTAACTCAACTGGTTAACTAGTTAACTCGATTAGATAACATATTAACTAGTTATCTGTTGATAACTAGTTAACTGTAAAAACTCAGGTTAACTAGTTAACTAGTTATCAATAAAAAAAATCTTGTTAACAAGTTATTAGTTCACCCCGGAAAAGTCACCGGAGTTTGGTCGGTCTCCGAAGCCTGATCGGAAAAGTCGTCAGAAAACATGTTAACTAACTAGTTAACTATAAAAACTTAAGTTAACTAGTTATCAATAGTAAAAAACATGCTAACAAGTTAATAGTAAAAATCAGGTTAACTAATTAACTTGTTCTCGTCGGAAAAGTCACCGGAAAAAATCACCGAAAAATCAGCGAAAAAATCACAAAAAAAGTCACCGGAAAAGTCGCCGGCGCCGGTCACCGGAAAAGTTACCGGCACTGGTCACCGAAAAAGTTGCCGGCGCCGGTCGCCGGAGAAGAAGGCTCGGCAGTTGTCAGAATATATTTAAATATTTATATAATATAATAATAAAATATTTAAATTAAATATAATAATTCAATTATTTTTGTAAAGTCCTAAATACCCCTAATGAATCTGGACCATTAGATTGGTCAAAGGGTCAAACTAGATCTAATGGTTGAGAATGGGTTTGGAACTTTCCAAACCATCATTCTCTTGGACGCTGATCTGATCCCCTACTACTGTCCACAAATACATGCGCACAAAATTGCACACGTTCACGTTATTTTAACAGAAGAAGAAGGAAAAAAAATTTAACAAGCATGAAAAAGAAATCGTAAAATGGCGGAAAAATCGGCACTACACAACTGGCAGGCAAAATTTTTGAGAAACACTCAACCACTTCCAAACAAAGCAACAACCATAAAATAAATTGGCTCAAATACTTTTGCGGTCACCTAAGTTTGCATATTATGTCAACTCGGTCACTTAACTTTAAACTCAGTCGAATTGGTAACTTATATTTTAACTTTGTTACAGTGTGGTCACTTAGTTTGTTTCTGTGATGATTTCCGTTCAAAATGCAACATAGACATGACATGTCATCCATTATGTTCATTTTATATTTGAAATCGAACCAGAAAATAAGCCTGATAATCGAAAGAGTTTTATCTATCACGTTTTATTCGGGTGAAGGAGGGAAGTGAATCGATTTGTTTAGTTTAGATGGTTGGTTTTGTCGTTTGATTTGACTTAAAAACAAATATAATGGATGACATGACATGTCTAAGTGTCATTTTGAATGAAAATCATCACAAAATCGGATCAAGTGACCACGCTGTAACAAAGTTGAAACATAAGTTACCAATTCGACTGAGTTCAAAGTTAAGTGACCGAGTTGACACAACATGAAAACTTAGGTGACCACAAAAGTATTTGACCCGAAATCACTACAAAAAAGGGGGTTTAGTGTCGCTTGAAGGGGAAGGGCTTAGCGTCGGTCGACCAAAAACCGACGCTAAACCCTTGACTTGCGTTTGACCAAGGGTTTAGCGTCGGTCGACAAGCGACCGATGCTAAATTCTGACCAAAACGACGCTAAATCAGGTTTTGGGTTAGAAACGGAGCCCTTGCCCAAAACCAGATTTAGCGTCGCTTGCCGACATGATTTAGCGTCGGTCATCGACTGACGCTAAAGTCTGGACCTATTTAAACCCCGCTGGACCTTTAGTTCCTCTCTCAGCCACCACCACCATAACCCTAACTTCTCTCAACCCTCTCCTCTCTCCTGAAACTCTTTCAACTTCTTCTTCTTCCCTCTTCCTCTTTTTCTCCTCTTCTCTTCTTTTTCTTCTCCTCTCTCTTCAGCAAGCCGTCGGAGCCCCCTTCTCTTCCAACCAGCCAGAGCTTCTTCTTCCTCTTCCTCTGCTCCTTCTCCAAATATCCAGATCCACATCTTCTCCAAATATCCAGATCCACCTCTTCTTCCTCTTCCCTCTTCCTCCTCTTCTCCTCTTCTCTTCCTTTTCTTCTCCCCAGCCAACCTCCTTCAGTCATCCGGCATCTCCAGTCATCTGCCGCCGCGGCCGCCATCGTCACTCCGATCAACAGTTCGCGATCTAGATCTAGGTGACATGACCAAAATGGTGACCTAAAAATATATTTGACCAAAATGGTGACCTAACAAATCTAAATGACCTAACTGGACATTAAAAAATGCAGTGACTAATTTGTGATAAAAAGAAAATAAAAAATGAATATTAAAAAGGAATATAAAAAATGAAAACAGAAAACAAAAAATTGGGTTCGTCAGCGACCGATTCGGTCAAGGATTTAGCGTCGTTCAGTAACCGGATTTAGCGTCGCTTGGTGTATGAGCGACGCTAAATTTTAGCGTCGGAAGAATTGGCGTCGCTTGGTCTGAGCGACGCCAAAACCTTTAGCGTCGGTCAGTGACCGACGCTAAACAGCTAAATTTTTGTAGTGAATAAATTAGACCGGACCGAACCAAATAAACAATGAGCAAACCGGTCGAAGCCAACCGAAGTAAGTGAAGAACCCACGTCGTGTCCCATCGGAAAGCGTCCGACCCATCCGCCGTCGATGGACCACCCAAAGTGACCGGTCAACCAAAATCGAATCCAAAGCCAAGAAACACAATTCTGAATTGACTTGTTGTATTTGCAACCGAGCAGCAGAAGGGAAATTGAAGAAATACAATTCTCGTCGGAATTACCTCGCTCGTCGTATTTCCTGCAACGAAGAAGTGAAGAAGAAGGAGGTCGAGAGGAAGAAGGAGATAAGAAAGGAATATGATAAGGATATTTTTGTAAATCCAAACTGAGTAAGTTTCTAATTCCATAGGGTCTACTTCGCAGGAAAACATGAAATTGTTCTTGGGAATCCTACTTGAATCTAATTCCATCAGAATGCTTAATTGCGACGAAATTTATCATGCAAGAAAACGATGCCATAATAAACAAAGCCAAAAGGCCTGGGTATTTAGTGAGATAGAAAATTGAAAATAGAGAGCTTGAGTTGCTGGTAAAAACAAATAGGCCCCACAAAACAAAAACAAAAAATCCAGGACAAGCCAAACCAAACCAAGAACCAAGAACTGAATGAACCGGACTAGTTCCAAGGAGAAAGATTCTCTCGTCAACTCCATTCGGGAAACCAAGAACCGATCAAATTTCGTAACTCCAGAGAAAGTGAAGAAGATCAATCGCACCTTGTCTCCTGGATGCTCCTCGTGACAGCAAGCAGATTCCTTTTATTTGAGAACAGCCCCAGATTGCGATCACATTGAACCCTTCAGAAGAAGCAAAGTCGAGTGAAAAGCCATGTAACCAATAATCGTCGAACTCATCGAATCCTACATAGAGAAATCAAATCAAACACCCTAAGGGTCGATTTTTTCCCTCTTCTTAAGATCAACCTATAATGAAAATTATGGCAAGGTGGTCATGCTTTGAGTTGGGTCGATTTTTTTGTTTTGACATTTTTTTTCTATTTTTGTATTCTTCTTCGTGGCCACCGGCATTTACTACCTTACACGAATTCAATAGCCACCATAAATTATCTTCTAAGTTTTCATAACCTTCTAAGTTTTCATAACTGTAAATTAGTCACTTGACTTTAGTGGACGACAAAACAATATCACTCTTCTTCAACCCGTTGTTGTTGCTTCATCGGCTATTCATCAGCCGATGCTGCTTCTCCGACGCCTCTGCAGCTCCGACGCCGCTACTGATCTGAAGTCACGGCTACTCCGACTCCGCTATTTGTTTTCCAATCAATCAAAACTACAGGAGACAAAATAAAATGCTTGCCGTAGGAGAATCGACTGTTGGTAACTCCGACGCCTCTGTTGCTATGATGCAGCTACTGATCTGACGTCCCCGCTACTTCCGATGTCCCGGTTGTGTTTCTATGCGGGGACGCATTAAGTTTAGGTTGCCTTATTTTCTTAATGGCAAAATTGCCCTTGGTTGGACGTAGATCGTATTATAATTAGGGAAGGGTGCTGCTATTTGCAGTCCGCATTTTACTAACGCAGTCCGTATTTTTAACATAAATGGACAATTATACCCTTGCAGTCCGTATTTACTAATGCAGTACGTTTTTACTAACGCAGTCCGTTTTTTACTAACGTAGTCCGCTTTTACTAAACGCAATCCGTTTTTACGAAATGCAGTCCATTTTTACTAAACGCAGTCCGTTTTTACTAACTCAGTCCGTCTTTACTAACGCAATCTATTTTTACTAACGCAATCCATTTTTTACTAACACAATCCATTTTTAATTACATAATTTCTTAGCAATAATTTCTCTTGAAATTATTAATTTTAAGAAGTATATGATTTTTAATCATTATTATTAATTTTTTAAATTTTTTTAAATTTTTCATAAAAATATTTAGACGTATATAATTTTTCATCATTATTATTAATTTATTTAAACATTTATAATTTTCCATCAACAATAAATTTTATTAATCACTAATTTAATTTCAACATTTATAATTTTCTACCAGTATTTTTATCAATATTATTAATTTATTTTAAATGGTTAAAGTGCTATTTGTATTTTTATGTCCATTTTTCTAATATATTATGAATAAGGATATTTAATAAAAACGAACTGTGTTAGTAAAAACGAATTGCGTTAGTAAAAAATGAACTGTGTTAGTAAAAATGGATCGCGTTAGTAAAAAACGGACTGCGTTAGTAAAAAATGGACTGCGTTAGTAAAAACGGACTACGTTAGTAAAAACAGACCACAAGGATATAATTGTCCATTTATGTGAAAATACGGACTGCGTACAGTAAAACACGGAGTGCAAATAGCAACCCGCTTAGGGAAGTAGAAGAAGATTGAGTTTAATATGTATCTTTTATGTTGTATTCTTAAGGTCCTAAAACAAACAGAAATGAAGATTCACCTCACATGACAAACTATGGAAATGACTTTGTATTGAGTTTCAAGTTTTGATGTGGTATATATATCACCATGAAAAAAGTTACAGGGGTTGTTTATTTGGGGTTATACTTGCCATTAAAAATGAAAATATGACTGTAATTAGCCATTTAAATAGTTAAGTACCCAATGTACAATATTATTTTCTTTATTAGTAACAATATATAACAAATATGTGTAGCAAAGGGAATTGGAATTTTCTAGTACAATTTTAAAAAATATGTACCGTCAGTAGCCAAATGCGTAAGTATGTCCATATCTAGCACAATCTGACAGGCAGCCAGCTAGCGATGCGCCAGCCAGCCAGCGCATCGCCAGGTAGCCAGCGCATCGCCAGGCAGCCAGCGCATCGCTAGCTGTCTTCCCAAAGTTATTTTCGTTTCCCTCCGTCAGTCTGGGCAGTTATGGTTTCTTCAAACCCAGCCAGCTATGCGCTGCTTGGTAGGCTATGCGCTGGCTGGGTTTGAAGAAACCCTAACTGCCTCATTTTTAGTATAAATACCCCTTGGAAGATGAAGTTTTCACCACACCTCTCTCAAACCCTAAACTTAGAATTTTAAGCAGCAAACAGTCATCTACTAAGCTCGGAATATTAATAAAAGAAACTTCATAGTATAACAAGAAACCAAACATTACATTGAAAATGAAACATGACACTGACAATAAAGATTGAAGTACTAAAAGTTAAACAAACATTGGAAAGACTAGTACATGATAACAATGCAAAGACCCTTAAACTTAATTGTGCAATTAACCGTTCCTTGTAGGGTTTGGATTTCTGCTACTTCGCCTCGCACGTGGGCACGTCCTCCTAGTAACTGCAGTGAGGCTTAGTATCTTCAACCCAGTCCATCTCATTGTGTATGCGAGAATGTCGTGGTCGCCCCATCTCCCTAACCCTTCCTAGGTCATGCATCACCTTAGGCCCTCCATGTGGCTCCCAGTCCTCTTTCGAGCCGATAGGGAGGAAACTCCTTCCGTATATCTGTCTTACTGTTTCCAACCTGTAATGAGCGTTGGCGTAGTATAAGGGATTTTGATTCGCGGCGTTACATGCGGCCACGACATGTGAACAAGGCATCTTTACCTGTTGGAACTTGCCGCACGAGCAATGATTGTCCCCCTCCTCGTAGTCCAAGCGAACTTCTTGCCTATTGTTTCCTTTCCCGTTGCTTCGATTTATCGCCGTCTGTATTTCGAATATGCCAGCATCATAATCGAATTGCCTCACTGTGTGGGAAGTGGCCTTATTCACTCTTTTCTGCAGGCGAGAAAGACACTTTTCTGCAGGCCGCCTGTTCTTCTCGAACCCTCTTCCGTCGATCTTCGAAATACGTTTGCAGTAGGGGTGTTATTCGGCCGGGTCGGCCCGGTTATCTGGCAGACCAATAACCGCCCTAATATTCGGACGGTTTTTTTTAACCGCCCTACCCGGTCCCTTCGGTTCTGTTTTCCTTACCATGACTGTGGCCGACGGGCGGGCGGGCACCAACGGTTATACCCGGCCCAGCGTGAAGCCCAACATTTGCGACCCAAATCCGAATCCAAATGCAGCCCAACTGCTTCCAAACTCAATTCGACTGCATAATTATGGCTCTTAGTGGCCCAAATAATTAGTTATTTCAATTGTATCACTTATTAAGTTATCTTATAATTAGTTACAGTTATTTCAATTGAACACTAATCAAGAATGGCAGAGTTGAAGTACTGAAGTGAAGAGGAGGAAGAGGATGAAGATGAATTCAAAATCGAACTGATCATGAAAAAAACGAATTAGTGGAAGAAATCATACCCAAAGCAAGCTCTGATCTACGTTATAGGATGACGGCTTATATCTCTCCCCTCTGCTGGACTCTCGAGCTAACAATAAGACTTCCTCTGATTCCTCCGATTGCAGAGACCTCGTATATTTATAGCCTAAGGCAACCAGTGACATCAGAAGGTAAAAGATCTTCATCGAAGATTCGGAGTCGGAAATCAGAAATCTGCTGCTGTGATGGGAAGATTAAAGAGGAAATTAGAGGAAATCAATTCAAATTAGGATTTCTATTTAGGCATAACTGATTAACTTACCTTGGAGAGTTGGAGAGTTGGAGGAGGAGTTGGCTTGGCTGGCTGAAGCGGAGACAATCTCGACGAAGAAGCAGCCTGTGAGGATGAGAGATTGCCGAGATAGGAGATTCTGATTAACGGTGAAGTTTGGGGGAGATGATTTTCGAGATAAATTATATGAATATGAGATAATAGATACCAATTATTATAGGGGCTCCGGGTCGGGCATTTGGCGGGTCGGATACTACAATTACCACGCCCGGCCCAACCCTATCTAATTAACCAACGGGCATTAACCGCCCGGCCCGGAAACCAGTCAATCCGGGTTACTGCCCGCGTTGACCGGGTCGGTCTCGGGTGGTTTCTCGGGTTTCTGGTTCAAACTGACACCCCTAGTTTGCAGCCTGTAGAAAGTGGATTCCACCAAAGCTGCAACTGGGAGAGCCTGAATTGACTTGAATGCCACATTCACGCTCTCTGCCATGTTTGATGTCAATTGGTTCCATCGTGCCCCGTCGTGTTGAGCGTCTACGGCTCTTGACCAATACAATTGATCTTCAAGCGCCCACTTTTTATTCGCGGGGTCGTCCCTTGCGAATCTTGCTGCCCCCCTTATGAACTTTCTCAAGGACTGTCGTTTAGCTTCACGTAAGGGAGAATGGATTATAATGATGTACGCTGAACTTGTTAAGTAATTGGTGGAGTGTCATGATACTTACCTAAATTCATAAGGCGGCTTTTGAGTTTTGAGTTCTTGGCGCTTTTGTTGTAATTGCTTACATAGTGTCGGGCGCACCACCGCCAATGCCATCCAAATCTGATTTTCTCCATTGCACTCACGATGCCCGCATGTCGGTCGGATATGACACATACTCCGTGTCTCTGTGTGACTAGCTCTCAACGTCCACAATTGCGATCAAAGAACCATTCCCAAGTCTCCTAGCTCTCAACGTCCACAATTGCGAAAGCCACAGTGAAGATGTTCTTATTACCATCGAATGAACTAGCCATGAGTAGTGTGTGCTTGTATTTTCCTGTCATAAAGGTACCATCGACGACGAGCACAGGAGGACAATGTGTGAAACCTTCGATGGACGGGGCGAAACTCCAAAATACACGGTCAAATTGGGTGACTATATCTCCAGCATCCGTTGTGATTGCTTTCGTGACGAATTCAACTTGCGTCCCATAGTTCCGATCTTGTATTGCCTTCATTAGGGTAGGTAACTCGTTGTATGATTCCTCCCAATTACCATATATCCGCTCCATGGCACGCTGTTTGCCATTCCATGCCTTCTTGTATGAAATTTGTCGTTTGTACATAGTATGTATCTCTGTCTGAAGAAGTTTGATCCGAACATGAGGGCGTGCTTGGACAAAGGGCGTGACTGCATCAGCTATGACATTGACGTCCAGCTGGCTCGGACTTATGTTGTTCTGGCTGCCCAAACACAGATGGGTGGGATTGAATTGTTTTACCGTCCACACTTCGCTCTCATCTGTAGTGAGCCTTATCCTCCACGGGCAACCATTGCTTTGGTATCCATGACATCGTTGCTCAAGCAACCATTTGCTAGACCGTGTCGTGCATAACATGCGGTTATTCCTGAGTCCATATTGCTTCATACTAGTTTGAGCTACAAGTTTGCTTTCAAATTGTTGCCCAACCGCAAACCCTGGCCCGTCAATGTGCCACCGTGGAACGTTATGAACGCCGTTCTCATTGTTGCTTGTAGTCATCAGTTCACCGATATCTTTTGGTAAATTTGTGAAATGGCTCGGGTGGTGTAGTCTCTCGGTGGTTGAGCTTCAACGTCCGGCTCAGATACACCCCATCTGCTGTAGCACACCCCACCAACTTGTCCGTGTACTATGTTGAGCCAAAACGCGAAATTCATTCTGTATGGTAAGAAGAAATTGAGAATGGAAGTAGGTTTCAAATTATGGAAGAGTGAGTATGGTAGTTGTGGACTCATGTCTCTATATAATGTCATAAAGACAGTACATCAGTGCGTAGTCAATTCTCGGCGTCTTTATGAAGAGCTGCAGCTTTTTTCATGTGTGAACTCGATTATATGTTCCAGACCTTACATTATTGTGTGGTCAATTATTGGTTGTCTTTATGAAGAGCTGCATCTTTTTTCACGTGTGATCAATTATATGTTGCAGCTTTTTTGAAGTGTGTGATCAATTATATGTTGCAAAAATCAATTTATGTGGTGTTGTGAACTCATAAGATAACATATCATGTCAGTCACAACTACATGACGGTATCCACCAAATCTAGCAACCACATCACTACGATGGCATCCACGCTGTGTCACCTCTAGGTTACTAATGACCTCATCTATCGGCTGATCATAAATAGGGACAGGCTGATCCATCCCAAACTGACGCAACACTCTATCAGGTCTATGCCACATAGCGCTGAAGAAGCAGATGAGAGGTGCGACGACGCGATAACTGGGGAAAGTCCCTGGACTGTAATGCTCACGGTCTGCCAAGTATGGACACCACTATATAAAACAAATTTTACAATTAGACAACTACGAACCCTAAACTATAAGGGAAAATGACATTGACTTTGTAAGAATACAATACCACAAATGGAGTCCCATCGTCAAATAGCTGGCGGTACCCCCTACAAGGATGTATCTGGTCTTCGCGTGATACCAGTCTTTCCAGCTACAAAATGCGGAATGAACTACGTCATTCATAGCACTTGATCAGATGGAATGAAAAATGAACATGAATGAAAAAGTCGGAGCCCTAACCTAGTCATACGTGGAATGGGGGAGTGCGTCGGTGCAATCTGTCGACTCTTGTGGACTCGACGCGCAATGGATGTAAATCTCTCAAGTGCCCACGCTTGGACCAATGCCATCCATCCTCCAATGTCACCTACGTGGTCGCGAGTAGGGCTGCTCTCTATGCAAAAACCACACCGGCCAAGCTCCCTATATAGCCATGAAAGTGCGGCAGCCCCCCAAAGCTTACTCGCATATCTGCCTCATGTCCTCTAGCAGTGGAAGGAAGAAGAGTGGGGCGTGGGATCCTGACCGATCAGCAAAGATGCAGTTGCCAAAGAAGTCCAGAATGTATGCGCGATAGTGCTGCTCGATAGTCTCAGGATCGGCGTCTCCCCTAATGGTGCCAAAGTGGTTACGCAACCACGTCATCTTCACTCTGCCAGCAGAAAGGTCAGCAGTAGATGGTTTCTTCCCAAGAAGCTCCAGCACGTAATTCTGCAGATCAGAATCCACAGTCAGAAGGCGCCTCTGCGACTCCACTAGCTCACCATCGACGCTTAGACCGGTGAGAAAGTGCACGTCCTCGAGTGCTATGGTTGCCTCACCGTGGTACAAGTGAAAAGTACTGGTCTCGGGACGCCATCTCTCGACCAAAGCGGTGATCAGTTCAGGATCAGGGGTAAAATCCAGGCAGTCACGCAACTTATCTAGACCAATGGGGGCAAGGTATGGCTCGAACCTAGGATCGTACTGTACGATCTTCTTAGAGTAACGACAATTCAGCGTCATATGTGGGTCCTAATAGTTGAGGGAAGAAGATGTAACAAAATTAATTACTAGTACTCAATTTTTGAGTCAACCCTAAACATTCAAATAAGTCCTATAATTAACATTAAAATATGAATATTATTAAAATAAATATAACATTCAAATATAAATACCATGTAAATATAAATAATACGAGAATTATCGGCTGTGATCCTAGTCGGTGAAGTTTTAGCGAGATTACAATTGAGATGCTGAAGAGTAGTTAGCTGGCATATTTAATATTTATTTTTATTTTTGGTAGTTTAGTTTAGTTTAATTTTGAAATTTTAGTATTTAATATATTACTATCCCTAAATTATCCTTAATGTAATCTTAACCATTAGATAAGATAATAATCTAATGAACAAAATTGATTCAGTATATAATACTGCATTTAGTTGCAGTCATCATAAGCCGTGCGGTGTAGTTTGCTACAATAACCCTTTATATTTAAATATCATATAGCTCAATTATATATGCATGTCCCCCCAACGTTTATGCATTGATCATTTTAAGTATGAAAAAATAAACTTAGTATTTATTTTAATCTCATACACTTCACATGCATGTTCATGCATTTATATAGGTAATGTATGACTAAATAAATTAATACACTCCACTACTACAATGATGGGTCAAACCTTACAGGTTTGGAACATTTTAAACTATTTCACAGGAGGGAAAATTCGGCAATTTATAAAAAAATAACCCTAAATCCTAATTTCGCTGCCCCTGCCTTCCATTCCACAACCTATGTCTTCTTAATCACCGTCATCGCCGCTATTCCGAGTTTCATTTCTACCATCGCCTCTCCCCCCGTGGACTTCCGATCAAGCCGCCGGCCGCCGTCTCCCCTTCCTCTCCCTCTCCCATCGCCTCTCCCTCTTTCTCCCCCGTGGACTTCCGATCAAGCCGTCGGCCGCCGCCTTCCCTTCCTCTCCCTCTCCCGTCACCTCTTCCGTGGACTTCTGATGAAGTCGCCGACCACCGTCTCCCCTTCCTCTCCCTCTCCCGTCGTCTCTCTTTCTCCGTCCACCGCAACCTCGAGCTCACATCTTCAGACATCCGCGCCTCTGCCGTCCGAATCAGAGATACAGATTTGGAAGTCATCCCAAAGCAGGATGGTATTGGATGTGGAAACTAGAAGATGCTTATTGCCGATCAGCTATCAACGCTCGGGAGGAAGGAGAATAGTCGGACTCTTGGCTGATTTTGGAGAGATGTTGGTGGTCGACAATGGCGGGTGGATTGGTGAGGAAGAAGAGTGACTGACTTGTCATCCAATTAAGTTGAAGGATTGGTTTTCACTTTAGTTAAGTTAAGTGATTGATTTATAGTTACACAAAATTGGATTATTGTTTAGTAATTATTAAAAGTCACAATCTCGCTTAGTACTGTAGTTTTACTGTTGTTGGCCGGCTTTTGATGGGGTTCCTAGTGGTGGCCGATATCTTCATGTTAGTCGCTTATTTAGTTATTTTGATGATAGTTTGTATTCATGAGTTATTTAGTAAAAATTAGAATATTTGATTATAAGTTAACCGTTAACTCAATATGTTAATTAGTTAACACGAGTTAGATAACTAGTTAACTTGATAACTTGTTAACTAGCTAATTAACTTTATTAGATAACTAGTTAACTCGATCGAGTTAACTAGTTAATAACAAAATAACTAGCTAACTAAATTTGACAAATAACATGTTAACTAGTTAGCCTGATAACAAATAACATGTTAACTAGTTATCGGCTGATAACTAGCAGATAAATAGTTATCAATAAAACCCAGGTTAACTAGTTAACTATTTATCAATACAAAATCAGGTTAACTAGTTAACTAGGCGTCGCCAGAAAAGTCACCGGAGTTTGGCCGGTCGCAGGAAAATTCGACAGAGCCTCGTCGGAAAAGTCAACAACAACGGTGGTCGGTCGCCGGAAAAGTCACCGGCAAAGGTGGTCGGTCGCCGCCGGTCACGGGATATTTAAATTAAATATGATATTAAAATATTTAAATATAATAATAAAATATTGAATTCAAATATAATAATTAATGTGTAAAGTCTTAAATACCCCTAACAAATGTGGATCGTTAGATTGGTCAAATAGTCAAACTAGATCTAATGGTTGGACGCCGATCTCTGGACGTACAATGATCATATTTATACTAAATAAATTAATACACTCCACTACAATGATCATATTTATACTAATGTAATTATCTCAAGACTCATAAAAATAACTTTAATGATAAAAATTTGGGATGCTACATAAAATCATTGTATATTTTACAAATTTGAGAACTTATATGAAATACAATATTGTATGAACAATTAAACCGAAATTCAAAATACAATTATATGAAATATAACTTGAAATGTGAACATAAACAAACATCGATTTATCTTTAACCCATTTTAATTAGGCGATAAAATGAATTAAAATACGCAATATAGATATATTTTTAATAAAAAAAACTAATCACCCAGTTTTGACTAATGTTTCACCACTAAGACGGTGCCACTTATTACATATTGTCGTTTGAAACAACCTTATGGGAAATTAACTTGGAATATGTCAGTCCAAATCATCTACCTTGACAGATAGCCATATCCAACGATCGAAGCGGCGTTGTGTAGATAAATGGTTGGGAATGCCGGATTGCACCCCCTACGTTTCCCTTATTTACAATTTAACTAAAATTCCAATAATGTTATTTTCTATAAAATGGACTATTACTTATGTAGAGTTGGCTCGCTTATTCAGATTTATATACGAGAAATAATATAAGTAGTAAATATTTTATGATGGTGCACAAGATACAATTAGGAAAGTGGTAGTCAGGAACCCATAAGTAGAATAGAAGGAAAAATTAGTTGATTTTAATGAAATTAGAGCTTTCCTTTTTAATGTGTTTTGGTTTATCAACTTCTAATCATATATACTAATGAGTTTAGGTTTATCAACGTCCAGGGTATTCTTTCACTGATATAGAATGAAATAATTTGATAAATTAAACATTGCATTGCATGATCACAATCCAAACACTCCAATGTGTTTTGGTTGATTTTAATGAAATTGGGTCGTGCCCTTCTAATGTGTTTTGGTTTATCAACTTCTAATCATGTATACTAATGAGTTTAAGTTCATCAACGTTTAGGGTATTCTTTCACTGATATAGAATGACATAATTTGATAAATTAAACATTACATTGCATGATCACAATCCAAACACTCCAATGAACAATCTAAGTCCTCAAAATGGATAAGTTCTATATCAAACGAGGGACTAATATACACAAATGCTCCAAATCTATGTTTGAATGAGTTCCTCGAAGAGGAGATGACAAATGAATCTATGGTTAATATCCTTGATTGCAAATATCTCAATATAAAAAAGAAGAAGAAGACTGAGTTTAATATGTATCTTATATGTTGTGTTCTTAAGGTTCTAAAACAAACAGAAATGAAGATTCACCTCACATGACAAACTATGGAAATGACTTTGTATTGAGATTCAAGTTTTGGTGTGGGTATATTATATATATATGACCATAAAAGTTATAAGGGTTACCTCCATATTGATTATATGGACTACGCCACCATGAACTTTTTACTAGGGTTAAACCTCTAATATTTTCTTATCTTTCATGCCATTGTGCTATATTTATAAATCGAATAAGTAGGCATCCTTTTTTTATGAAATGAGTTTTTTATATTCGCCAAAATCAAGGAATAACAATACATCCACTTTACTAAAAACTACACTTAAGAAACTAATCACTGCTACCATACTACTCTCATGAGCGTGCCTAATGGCAAAATAATTAAGGAGCTTTGTTTCTATGTCTTCTATAAGAACATTAACAAGTCTGTTACTGCCACTCTAAAAAATCCTAGCGCACCTCTCATTCCATAAGTTGCAAACCATGATTCGCTAGAGGAACATTTTTGCTTTCGTCGTAACAGTATTGGAGCTTTAGGCACTAACTCCAACAATCATGTCATCCATCATGGACCTTTGAAACTCAGGAAATAAACTAGCCACAAAATCGTTTGAATAAACACACGTTGTAAAAATATGCTCTCTGGTTTCCTCTTCATCCTGACACAACACACACTTCATGTCCGCATTGGGATCCTGTCTTTTGTAATAAGTCTTCCCGTTACAATCAGCCAAGCCACTAAAGCCCTTCTGGGGATCGGATAACGTAACTTGATTAAGAATAATTATACCATCCATATTCCACATTCCTTGGCCAAATAGTATCCCAGATTTTCTCCAGATTATAAGCTCCAAGATAGATATCATCCCATAGGATATCCACCTCCCTATCTAACTTTATATGCGGTCGGATAAGATCTCTGAGTTTCAGGAGTCGTTTCCAATGGTAGGAGCCAATTGTAGAGGTTATCGACCAGAAATCACAATGTTTCACCCTATAGTAATTGATCTGCGCCACCCACAAGGATCCAACCTTCATCAACAACTTTCGTACATGCCTTGCCACCTTCGCTATATTCCAAATCCAAAGATCCCGAAGACCAACACCACCATCTTTCTTAGGACGAGCCAAAGCTTTTCATGCAATCTTAGGCTTACCTCCATCCAATTTAACCCATAAAAACCTGCAACAAATACTTTTCACCTCTTTGATCAGACCAGAAGGTAACATAAAAGCGGCCATCCAGTATTGTAAAGTACCCTGAATTACAGAGTTAATAAGCTGCACTTTTCCTACATAATAGTTTCCTGGCTTTCCATTAGTTACCCTCTTTGTAATTTGATCCAAAAAGAATTTACAATAACTTCTTCGCAACTTTCTAGTAGTTAAAGGGATCCCCAGATACCTGAATGGAAGCTCACCCTTGTAAAATCCAGAAGCTAGAACAATATCATTGGCAATATCACGACTAACTTAGTCAAATAGATTTTACTTTTCTCAGGGTTGAACTTCAACGCCAGAAAGTCTATGAAACTCATCAAGAATACCCCTTATCACCGCAACAGCTTGACCATTTGCTTTAGTAATTAAAACAAGCAAATCATCCACAAAGCTCAAATGTGTGAGTGAACCCCTTTACACTGAGGATCAAGCTGGTAATTCCCATTCATTATAGTTTTCTCAAACAAACCACTTAGAACTTCCATAGAAATTACAAAGAGGAGGGGGAGATGGGGTCCCCTTGTCTGAATCCTCTAGGAGTTGGGAAGTAACCACTTACAGTTCCATTCACATTAACAAATAACATAGAGGAATCAAAACAAGCAGCTACCAAACCAAATGAAGACTTCAAGAATGTCCAACTCTCTCATAACAACAAGGATGAAAGGCCACTCAACTGAGTCAAAGGCCTTCATCAAGTCTATTTGAATAATACATCTAGGAGTAACACCTTTAATCTTGTACGTACTTTGCAATTCATGACGTAGAAGGATTTCATCCCCAATGTTTCTACCCTTTACCAAAGCAGTTTGATTCAAGCTAATAAAAAAAGGAAGCCTTGCTGCCAATCTAGTAGACATAATCTTTGAAGCGATCTTATAAACAACATTGCAGCAAGATATGGGCCTAAAATGCCTCATATCTGTTGCATTCTTCTTCTTAGGGATGAGAGCTAAAGCAAACTTAAGAGGGGGTAAAAAGGTTGGAACAGAATGACCCAAGCGACAAAGTGGTTTAAGTGGGACGGGGTAAAAATAGCATTTTATAGTAAATGGATTTATTTGTTAAGTTGGCAAAGAAGAGGGGGCAAAGTGTTATTTTCCCAAATTTTTTCTTTTTTTCTAAAAAAGACGCCCCAAGCACTGAATCCGCGTGGCACACATTTACGTTGAAAATGAGCACAATTATAACATGCTTATCTAGTTCATCACCTGAATATCCAATAGTTCATCATAGACAAATAGAAAGGCGTCTTATCATAAACAGACGATTCAATGAGATTTCAATAGGATTCTTTAAAGTAGCTTGATACGCCCATAAGGCGTCATTCAACTTACATGACTAGTCCATACGAAACCAGTCAACTCCTTTCAAGAATCCACTTAAGCTCACAGTTTGTCAGTTTTGCTGGACTATTAGCTTGTGGATGATAAGCGGTGGACATTTGATATGTCACATCGAAGAGGCTGAAAACCTTATCAAACTATCCCTTGAAGTAGGTCGTCACCAGAAAAGCCATTAAAGTTTGGTAGGTCGTCAGAGCCTCACCAAAAAAGTCATCGGAGACGGTGACCGGTCATTGAAAAGTCGTCGGAGACTGGCGGCCGATCGCCGGTGAGTCACCGGAAAAAGAAATAAATTTTTAAATTAAATTTAATATTGAATTGTATATTGAATGTCCTAAATATCCCTAACAACCCAGACCATTAAATTGGTCAAAGGATCAAAATGTCAAAAGGTGATATATTGATTGAGATGAAGGTTGGAACATTCCAACTTTGCCAAATGTTGGATCACATGCCTTTGCAATTAATATTTGTAAATTATATAATTGTTTTCCTTCTTTTTACAATTAATATTGGATTATATTTAATTTCATTAATTGACTTTCCTTTTATCTACTCCTACCAACTTTTTTTACATGGTCAAGGATTATCCAAAATCCAAAACTATTACCAAAGCATTAATGACAACACATTTTTTATTAATATTTTACCAAACAAATATTTTAAATAAGAATTGTTCATTATATTTCCAAAAGAAAAAGAAAATAATACAAATTCATTTGCTTGGCTTCATATTTCGAAAATACAATTTTTTTGTTCAAAAAAAAAAAAAATTTTGAATATACTGTTTTCATTTAATTCATAGAAACGAATGTATGGTATCATAAAAAAAGTTTATATAAATTAAGTGGTTACTAATTCATGTGCTCGACATCAATGGTAGCATATGACTTGAGACTCGAATGATATTTTTCATTAATAACTCAATATGTGTGAGGACATCATAAACTTGAAAAACATTCAGCGTTTAAATAAATATTTTAAGTCCGGTATTGAATTTTTAAACTACTATCATAATTTTCAGAAATTTGACATAGCAATTAAATTAAATATCACGTGTCTAAATATATTTATGATAAATATTGTTAGTATTATATTAAATTAGATGGCGAACAATGTTATGAATTTAAATTTAGCGCGATAAATATTTACAGTATTATATTAAATTAGATGGCGACCCATGATATGAATTTAAATTTAGCGCGCAATGGCGCGAAAGACAAGAAAAATCACAACGTACAGTTGAAAACCTAGTGAGAAGCTCAGTCATATATTAGTTCACCTGAGAAACTAACACTAAATATAAATTTATATAAGCAACCAATCGTAGTCAAACTTTTACTTTACAGAAGATAATAATAACCCCTAAACAAACAACTCTTTTTTATAAAAACACAACCCTTTTAAAAAAAAAAAATTTGCAAGCATATATATATATATATCTTCACCATCTCTTCAACAAAATTTTGGACACAAAACAAAAGCAGAAAAACACAGAGCCATTTTCATATTTCATCAAGCCAGGTGAGTCTTCTTTTCTTTGTGGTTTAACATGCTAATTGCACAACATATAAAGGATGCGTATTCTCAGTGTTGTGCTATTATGTAATTTTTTTTCAGTTCTACTACTATGTATTTTCTCATAGTAAACAAATATCATATAATAAATCATGTTTAATCAATGATGATTGTACAGATCTGAGTCTAAGAGGATAGATGAGGCCTGTTTCATCACTTACTGGAGGTGAGACCTTGTGATATATTGTATTTTTTTATTTTTTTTCTTACCAAATTGCAAATTTTATGTCTATGAAATTATTATAATCCTATTTATCAGATCTATGTTTTCAGGTTGATTTTTTTTTTTTTTGGTTTTGTTTGATATCTTTTAATTGTGTTTGTTTTTTTTTTTTTGACAAGAATTGTAGCTTTTATTCATCCACAAAGGGGAAGCACCTTACAAACATTACAAGTTACTGATATCTGAGAGCCAATTGTAAGGGAGATTATCTTGGCGAGCTAGGTTAGCGATCTTATCCGCTGTCAGGTTGAGTCTTCTCGGGATAAAGGATAGAGATATTCTGTCGTGGGCTAGTAGGATCGCCTTCATTTGAAGTAACCAAGCGTAGCATTGCCACGGCCAAGTCGACTCCGAGTTCGATAACGCTAATGTGAGGACCTGACAGTCTGACAGGATAGTCGAGTGATAGTGTGAGCTCTCCGCAAATCTAAAGGCCTCTAGAAGAGCCTTTGCTTCCGCTACCAAGGCGGATGAACAAGCAAGTCTTCCAGCTTTACCTCCAATTACCCGTCCATGGACGTTTTTAACAATAACTCCATATCCCGCCTGGGAAGAACTCTCGTCAAAGGAGCCATCACAGAGAATCGTCTGAGATGGCCCTTCCGATGGCGGTGGATTCGGTAATGGGGTAGTCGTCGGTCTCTGTGCTGGGTTTTGAGATCCACTTCTGTCCGTCTGCTGTAGGGGTTTCCATTCGTCCGTCATCTTCTGGGATAGGTGGATAATCGAATCTACGTTCGGCATTGTCCCTTTAAAGACTTGTTCGTTGCGGGCCTTCCAGATGTTCCATAGGAGGGCGATAAAACTGTGGGTTTGGGGTCTAAAATCTCCATTTGGGCCATCAGCCAACCATTCCACTAGGGTTCTTCCGGTGTGGGGTGCGTCAATGCCTGGAACGGCCTTAGTCCAAGCTCTTGCCGCAGTGGTACAGTGAAAGAGGCAGTGTAAAACATCCTCCTCCTCTCTCTGGCAGTTTGGACAAATAGGGGATTGCGCGCACTTCCTAATCCATAGATTCTTCTTAGTTGCCAAAGCATTTCTAGTGGCTCTCCACACAAAGAAAAGGAACTTTGGGGGATCGGGATCCTCCATAATCTTGTCCATAGAGAAGAGTCCAGATGGGTGAATCTATCAACCTCTTGGGTTATATTTCCTGATCGAAGTACATGGTAGCCTGATCTGACTGAATAATTTCCATTCTTTTCATGGTGCCAAACCCATTGGCCCTCGACCTCCTCCGGTCCTATGGGTATCTTCACTATCTCGGCAATTTCTGAGGGGGAGCATAGGTCTTCCAGTGCTTCTCTATCCCATTCTCTTCTCTCCCCGTTTATCCATTGATTTACTATGGTTCTATCATCTCTTCCTCCTCTGATTCTGAAGTTTTGAGCGGTCGGTATCCATGGATCTCTAAAGGCTCGGATGCTAGCTCCATTCACCAAGTTCTTTCTGACGCCCCTATCCAGCACTTCTCTTGCCTCACATAGGCTTGCCCATATCCACGAGGCCTTATTTCCTTTTCTTGCACTTAGAAAGTCGGTGTTCTTAAAGTAAATTCCTTTGAGGAGTAGAGCCCACATTTGGTTAGGGTTATTGATGAGCCGACATCCCTGCTAGGCTAGGAGCGCTAGGTTGAACATCCGGAAGTTTTTGAAGCCTAACCCTCCTTCCTTTTTCGGCTTCGTCAAGATGGTGCCTTTCGTCCAGTGTATGGCCTTTCGATCCATAGATCCACCCCAGAAAAAGGCGTTAAGCCTTGAATTCATTTTGTTTGTCATATCTTTTGGAAGCATGAAGCATGACATAATGTAGGTGGGGATGCTTTGATAAACCGCTTTAAGCAGGGTTTCCTTTCCTCCATGAGATAAGCTCTTCCATGATTGTCCCACGTTCTCCATTTTCTCAATGAGGTATTGGAATACTTCTTTCTTACTTCTCCCCCATTCCGACGGGACTCCCAAGTATTTCTCGAACTGGATTAGTCTCTGAAACCCAAGGTGGCCGGTGATTATGTCTTTCAACGCCTGCGGGGTGTGTCTGCTAAACATGATAGAGGATTTGTCCGGATTGATGGTTTGGCCAGTGAGATTTGCATATTTCTCCATAGTCTCCTTTATCTTGATTGCCTCTCTTGCCGACGCATCCCCAAATATAATCGTATCATCCGCAAACAGGACATGTGTTAGAGTTGGGCAGTTGTTGTTGAGTTTTAGCCCCTTGAGCGACCCTTCCTTTATTCCCTTTTCAATAAGGAAGGATAGGGAGTTTGTGAGGAGGATAAAGAGGTATGGGGATAACGGGTCCCCTTGCCTGATTCCCCTTGAGGGTTTGAAGGGTTCAGAGGGGCCTCCATTGAAAAGGACGGAGAAACGAACCGTTCTGATGCATTCCTCAATCCATTTACACCAGTGTGCATGAAATCCCATCGCTTTGAGGATCCTGTCCAGACCGTCCCATTCCACCATGTCATAGGCCTTCTTCATGTCCATCTTGATCATCATATCCCATTTGAGCTTTCCGGATCTATTCTTGAAATGATGCATGACCTCATGTACAATCATTATATTGTCCTGAATTGCCCTTCCGCTTGTGAAGGCAGCTTGCATTTCCGACACAATGGTTGGGATCCACTTCTTAAGTCTGGTAGCCATGATTTTGGATATTATCTTATAAATATAATTACAGCAGCTGATTGGGCGGAATTGTGAGATTTCTTCTGCGAGTGCCACTTTGGGGATTAGGACTATATGTGTATCGTTCCATCCTGCCGGCATCTTAGCATTGCGGAAAAAGAGTTTAACTTCTTGGCACACCTGTGGCCCTATTATCTCCCAATACTTTCTGTAAAAGATTCCGGAGAAGCCGTCTGGGTCGGGCGCTTTGTTAGGTCCCATACTAAAAGCTGCAACTCTGATTTCCATGTCATCTACCTCCTTTAAAAGGTCTTCGTTCATTTCCGCAGTGATCACTCTTGGCAACTCGGCTCCCAGGTTCTCCCCCACCCCATTTCCACCTCTAGTTTGAGAGGACGTGAACAGGTTTTGAAAGAAGGATCCAATATGGTGTCTGAGTTCCTCGTCCTCTTCTATCCACTCCCCATCCTCATTCTTCAGTTGCGAGATCCTGTTCCTATGATTTCTCTGAATCGTAGAAGCATGAAAAAATTTTGTGTTCTTGTCGCCCTTTGTGAGCCAATTAACTCTTGCTCTTTGTCCCCAGAACAGTTCCTCTCTCGCCCACTCCTCTCTTAGCTCTCTAAGCAGCTCTTTCTCTCTCTCTACTACTTCATCATTTCGGGCCTAAGTTGGAGTGAATCAATATCCTGCTGGATTTGTCTGATCTTATACGCTGAGTTCCCCACATTCTCCTTGCTCCATTGTTTCAGTTCCCGGCTCAGGTTGGACATTTTTGTGTGGCATTCACCCCTAGTGCTCCAATTAGTGTGGACAATGTCTTTGCATTCATTGAATTCCAGCCATCTTGTATCAAATCTGAAGGGCATTATGGTTCTGTGATGGGTACCTTGTAGGTCTAGGCGGATTGGGGCATGGTCCGATCCGATGATGGGCTCGTGGAACAGGGTCGCCCGCTCGAATAATGTTCTCCAACTCACATTACAGAGCGCTCTGTCAAGTCTTTCTTTTATATTATCCTCGTCCTTTTGGCAATTTGTCCAAGTGTAGAAGTTCCCTTTATAACCCAAGTCGATGAGCCCATTGTTAAAGATGAAATCGTTGAAGAGGTTCAACGTCTCAACTCCGATCTCTCTTCCTCCACTCTTTTCTTCGTTGCTTCTTATCGCATTAAAATCTCCCATAATGACCCAAGGGTCATCCGTATTGGTCCGTATGTTTCCTAAATGACTCCAAAGGTTCTCCCTCTCGGATTGATCATTGGGGGCGTGAACACAAGACAAAAAGAAAGTGGTACTTTCATTAATCATAACGTCTACATAGAACACATTACTACTAAGCACATTAATTTGGAGATTCCCGACCCACCAAAGCGCTAACCCCCTACTAGTCCCTATTGGATCTTGGTACCAAAAATTTGGGTATTTAGCCGCTCTTTTTTTTTTTCTAAAACATTTCGAGGATTCCTAGTTTCCGATATAAAGACAATAGAAGGGCGAAATTTTTTAATTAGGTCGCTAAGGTAGTCGTCTGTCAGAGGTGGCCCAATCCCTCTGCAGTTCCATGCTAAGATCCTCATGGTCCGCTTGGTGGGTTTTGGGTTACCACCTTCCCGTTTCCATCCACGTACCATCCTCCGTTGTTGCCATTAGCATTCCCATAGTACTGCATCCATTCTGACTGGTTGAAAGACTCCATTGGGACGTATGGCGAAACTGACTGATGCAGGTTGCTCCCATTATCTCCTACTCTTTCTCCTATAGCATCTTCGTCCACCCTCATTTCTTCATCTTGCATTTTCCGAATCTGCACTCCTGCATTCTGCTTTCTTTTTTTCTTTAGTCTTCTTGGGCTGGCGCCAGGCCCAACTGAAGTTTCTGCCCTTTCATAAATGAACAGGCCCTGGTTCCTAAGCCCACTTCCTTCTCTCATTTTCTCCTTTCCAGGTCTGTGGCCCCTTCCTTCCCTTCCTTCTGGGCTCTGATTTAGCTGTGGGCTAAGTTGTTCCATAAGCCCAATCCCAGGAATTCTTACTGATCGATCCATCACTCCTCTTTGGCCCAATGCCACATCTTCGAAGTCTTCCCTTAGGTTTCAGACGAAAACCCTATTCCCTTCTTGATGAACCCCCGGTGCCCTGGACCCGACCAGACCTGCCCTTTACCCGGAGCCAAGTCAAAACCTTCAAGACAAAGGTCACCGCCTATATAGGAGATTGGAGTTGAGCCAAGCATGAAGAACTGGATCAGAGGTTCATCAGAGAAGGATGCACCGTGCTGACCCTTGATGACCGACAGAAACCCCATGAGGAAGACAAATGCCCAAGGGACACTGCCCGGGCCCCGGCGGATACGGCCAACCAGCCCCTGCCTCGGCTAACCCTGCTCCACACTCAGAACCTGGCGGACAAGTTGAAGCCAGAAGACTCAGGAGGTCAAAAGACTTGGGAGGAACCTCACTTGTCCGAGGAAATGACCAGCAGGAAGCCAGAACCGCCCGGCATCACCGAAACCCTAGCATCGGGTCCGGAGCACTTGATGCCGAACCGGTCACCAGCACCGAAGGACGCCACCCGACCGCCCGGTCACCCGGAACCCGCGGTAATTACAGAAATGCCACCGCGCGGGTTCCGAGCACTCTTCCTAGCCGCGTCCGGAGTCCAGCCCGCGCCCGGAGGGTTTTCCTAAGCCCGATCGGACACGGACACCCGGCGTGCCCTAATCTGCCCGGATTAGGGTTTTGTGCAATTTTTGCCGGTTTTAGAATTTCACTCTCGGACAACTTTGTGTATTTTAATATTTTCTTCGGCCTATCTTTTAGGATTATTTTAGTCTTACCTTATTAGAGTTAGAGACGGCTTAGGCCACCCTTGTGCTATAAATAGAGGCCTCGGCCATCATTGTAAGACACGTTAAGTCATAATTGAAATTTCAGAACTTTGTTCTTTTTCCTTCAAGTCTTTGCTCGTTGTTGCTTAGCTTAAGGTTTGGTTTATCATCAAAGGTTATCACCCTTTGTTTGTGGCACCAATTCGACTGAATACCTTGGGGTTCCTAAGTCTATACTTAGTGGATTTCAAGTATTCCCCGCGGTTTCAAAAGTTAGGATTCGTGAAGCTGGTAATATAGTTTTGGGTGTTGAGTCGATCCCTTCATTGAGGAGCGGTTCGCATCAGCTGGTATCAGAGCACGGTTCAACTCTTGGACCAAAAATCTATCCCAGTTTTCAGGTTCTTTTACTTGAATTCATATCCTTTATGCTTTCGTTGTTTTCAGTTTCAGAAAAACTCTAAAAAAATCGTTCATTGTGTTTGTTCTATTCTTCTACCTTTCTTTAAGTTTTGTTGTGAGAAAAAGCTGTGGCCGATCAAAGAAAAGAAAAGAAAAAGAAAAGAAAAGAAAAGAAAATCAAAGGTCTAGAAAAATTGACCTAGCTAAAAAGCAAGGCCACGTTCACTATCAAGGTAGTAGACTAAGTTCAAGAAGAGGGGTTTTTCATAGGTTAGCTACTAGATTCCGCACTACTAGCTCTCTTGGTAGAACACCCAAATTTGTATGTCTTGTCATCCCACGCCCTAACTCAAGATTCTGGCCCCTAGAAATCTGAAACCCTAGGTATAAGGTCTTGTTAGTGTCATTGGTAGACTTAGACTGCATAGCTTCGAAGAAACTTGCAACTACTTGAATTGAGATTGTCTTTGTTTGAAAAATTTCAAAGAAAACCCTAATTTGAGTGACTTGAAAAATTCATACACGAGTGGTAAGAAAAAGAGCGTGTGAGGTTCATTAGAGAGATTTTGGGAGGTTCTTTGTTCGTGACTAATCATGGCAGATGAGAGGTTCAACGCTTTTGATGCCCGGCTGACCGCCATGGCTGAAAGCATGGCCCGAATCGCCGAGCAGTTCGGAGCCACGAATGGAGATGGCCCCCGGCGGCCAAGGAGGAATGAGCAGGAAGAAGATGATGATGTGAGCAGCCTGAAGCTCAGTGTGCCTAAATTCACTGGCAAAACCAATCCCGACGACTACATTGATTGGGAGAGAGCCATGGAGGATTTCTTTGAATGCCACAACTATTCCGAGAGGAAAAAGGTAACCCTAGCCACACTAGAGTTTACTGACTATGCTGCCCTGTGGTGGTCCCAACTCAGGAATCTGATCAGGAAAGAAGAAGAGGACCCCGTCCTTACTTGGCGGAGTCTTAAAAGAAAGATGAGGAGGAAGTTTGTACCGAGTAGCTACAACCGAGACTTGCACACCAAGCTTCGATCCTTGAAGCAAGGGGGCATGACGGTTGAGGAATACAACAAGGAGATGGAGATCCTGGTTGCACGGCTTGATCTGAGTGAGGATGAAGATGCCAAGATAGCCCGTTTCACCAGAGGGTTGCAAAGAGAGATTCTACATCAAGTCAACATACTCAACTTTGCTGACTATGATGACTTGATCAACGTGGCTACTAGGGTTGAGAAGGAGCTGAAGAACGGCCTTGGAAGAAGGACTACCCCGCCGCCACCGATCAGTGCCCCGGTGAGAGGAGACTGAAGCGCCGGCCACACCCCATACCGGCCAAACCCTAACCGGAGCGCCGGATCGCGACCAAACCCTAACCAAGGGTCGGCACCACGGGTAAACCCTAATCTTGGTTCAAAAATCCCTACTACTAACGCTCGGCCAAGTGCCATTGTGTTTTAAATGTCAAGGTAGGGGTCACATGGCAAGGGAATGCCCTAACACCCGAACCATGGTGCTTAGAGAGGGAGAAGTCGTGACAGACGACGAGGAGGAACCAATTGTTGAAGAATTGGAGAGAGAGTCGAGTGAAGGAGAAGAAGTTGAGATAGAAGGCTTGGAAAAATTTTCAGCCTTCAGCAGTCGAGTGATCACCCCGGCACTGCCCCGGCCCGCGCGCCCAGCACTGCCCCAGTACTGCCCCAGCACTGCCCCAGCCCAGCGCCCGGCACTGCCCCGGCCCAGCGCCCAGCACTGCCCCAGCACAGCGCCCAGCACTGCCCCGGCCCAGCGCCCAGCACTGCCCCGGCCCTGCACCCCGCGCTGCCCTGGCACAGCCCCCAGTACTGCCCCGGCCTGGCACCGGCCCTGCCCCGGCCTAGCATCACGACTGCTCCGGACATCCTGTCCGCGCCGGATGATGTCAATCGGTCCACCCCGGGTCTTTTGAACATTCCTTCGGCCAATCTTGACCAGAAGAAAGCCGGAGGGATCTTTGACGACCTGAAGCCGAGCGCCGACCCCGACGGCCACCCGGCGCCCCCGACGGTCATGAATCCGACGGCCACCCGCCCCCGGGTTCAATTTTCAGCCGTCTCCCGGCGGATCCTTAGTGCACAACCTAAAGAAGATGGTTGGGAACAAAGGGACAACCTATTCCATACCAGGTGTGTGATTTTAAATAAAGTTTGCAATTTGGTTATTGACGGTGGAAGTTGTACAAATGCAGTGAGTTGGGAACTTGTCAAGGGTTTGGGAATTGCTACTCACCCACATCCTAAGCCCTATCGACTGCATTGGCTAAGCAATACTGGAGAGTTGAAGGTCAATAAACAAGCACACATCCCTTTGAGCATTGGAAGATACAAGGACGTGGTGCTCTGTGACGTAGTACCCATGGAAGCTGCCCATGTCTTACTTGGAAGACCGTGGCAATTTGACAGGTATTCACAACACGATGGGAGGACCAACAAGTATCAACTTCTACATGGAGACACCACATTCAAGCTGAAGCCACTGTCACCTACCGAGATACTCAAGGATCAAATAGAGAGAAAGGTGAGCCGAGAGAAAAAAGAGAAAGAGCTCAAGAAAAAAGAGATGAGAGAAGAAAAGAGTGAACCCTCAAAAGAAAAAGGATCAAAAACAGAATTTCATGATCCTAAGGATCAAAGAGCTCAAAAAAGAGAGGATGAGCGGAGAGAAAACCTGTTAGCTAAACCTAGTGAGATCAAACAAACCCTAGTATCTAGGAAATCCCTCGTGGTCATTCTTTACAAAGAATGTTTGATCTCTAACCCTAACACCTCTCTCCCTAGTGTTGTGTCTTCACTTTTGCAGGATTTCAAAGATGTTTTTCCCAAAGACATCCCTAGTGGATTACCCCCAATCCGAGGCATTGAGCATCAAATCGACCTTGTACCGGGAGCAACACTCCCTAACAAAGCTGCCTATCGGACCAATCCAGAGGAAACAAAAGAAATCCAACAACAAATTGAAGACTTGATGGACAAGGGATATGTAAGGGAGAGCATGAGCCCATGTGCTGTTCCTGTCATCCTTGTGCCTAAAAAGGAAGGAACTTGGAGGATGTGTGTCGACTGCCGAGCTATCAATAACATCACAGTTAAGTACCGACACCCCATCCCTAGGTTAGATGATATGCTTGATGAATTGCATGGATCAACAATCTTTTCTAAAATAGATTTGAGATCAGGCTATCACCAAATCCGAATGAAGGAAGGTGATGAATGGAAAACTGCCTTTAAAACCAAACTAGGATTGTATGAGTGGATGGTTATGCCTTTTGGATTAACCAATGCACCTAGTACCTTCATGAGGTTAATGAATCAAGTTCTTAGGCCTTTCATAGGAAAATTTGTAGTAGTTTATTTTGATGACATCCTAATCTACTCAAAAACCTAGAAGATCACCTAGGTCACTTGAAATCTGTCCTCGAAACCCTAAGACATGAACAACTATATGCAAATATGGAGAAGTGCACTTTTTGCACCGATCATCTTGTGTTTCTTGGTTTTGTTGTTAGCTCTACAGGAATTAGAGTTGATGAGGACAAGATTGAAGCAATCAAGTCATGGCCAACCCCAAAGAACATCACTGATGTCCGAAGCTTCCATGGACTTGCAAGCTTTTATAGAAGATTTGTGAGGAACTTTAGCACCCTAGCTGCCCCTCTCACGGCTGTCATCAAAAAGAATGTTCCTTTCCATTGGGGAGCACCTCAAGAGGCAGCCTTTGAAAACCTCAAGAAGAAACTCACCGAGGCCCCCTTACTTAAGCTACCCGATTTCTCCAAACCTTTTGAAATCGAGTGTGATGCTTCGGGAGTAGGAATTGGAGCCGTGTTGATGCAAGAAGGAAGACCTATCGCCTATTTCAGTGAAAAATTGAGTGGTGCCACCCTCAATTACCCCACCTACGACCAAGAATTGTATGCCCTAGTCCGAGCCTTGAAGACTTGGCAACATTATTTGTGGCCCAAGGAGTTCATAATCCGCACCGATCATGAATCTCTCAAATACCTCAAGGCTCAACACAAATTGAACAGAAGACATGCAAGGTGGGTGGAGTTCATTGAATCTTTTCCTTACATCATCCACTACAAGCAAGGTAAGGAGAATGTGGTAGCCGATGCCCTTTCTCGGAGGTATGCTCTAATCACTACTTTAAGTTCTAAGTTCCTTGGTTTTGAGCATATCAAAGATTTGTATGTGACTGACCCCGACTTTAAAGACATTTTTGAGTCTTGCTCACATGTAGGGTTTGAGGATTACTATAGGCAGAATGGGTACCTGTTCAAAGGACCTAAGCTTTGCTACCCGAGCCATTCAAGCCGAACCCTAGTCATAAGAGAAGCACATGGAGGAGGTCTCATGGGTCACTTTGGAGTTGCCAAAACCCTAGCTTGCCTTAAAGAGCACTTCTATTGGCCTAGGATGCGGAAAGAAGTAGAGAAGATCATCAGCCAATGTGCCAAATGCCAACGAGCTAAGTCCCACCTTCAACCCTTTGGTTTATACACTCCTTTGCCTATCCCCGAACACCCTTGGGTAGACATATCTATGGATTTTGTTCTAGGATTGCCTAAGTCTAGGAAAGGCAAAGATTCCATTTTTGTGGTGGTAGATAGGTTTTCAAAAATGGCTCATTTCATTGCATGCCATAAGGTTGATGATGCATCCCACATAGCTGACTTATTCTTTGGAGAGATAGTTAGACTCCACGGTGTTCCTAAGACCATAGTTTCTGACCGAGACTCAAAATTCCTAAGCTACTTTTGGAAAACTTTGTGGGCTAAACTAGGAACCAAACTTATGTTTTCCACAACCTGCCACCCTCAAACAGATGGCCAAACCGAGGTTGTCAACCGGTCTCTTTCCCAAATGCTTAGAGCCATCATTAAGTCCAACCTTAGGACTTGGAGGACTGTTTACCCCATGTAGAGTTTGCCTACAACCGATCGGTCCACTCAGCCACCCAATACTCCCCTTTTGAATTGGTCTATGGTTTTAACCCTCTAACCCCATTGGATTTATCACCATTGCCTATACATGAGTTTTTGGATGCAGATGGACACACCAAGGCTGAATATGTTCGGAAGCTTCATGAGAAAGCCAAAGCCAACATTGAAAGGAGAACGGCCCAATACCTAAGAAATGCAAACCGAGGGAGAAAGGAGAAAATCTTCCAACCTGGCGACCAAGTGTGGATTCACTTCAGAAAGGATAGATTTCCTGAACAAAGAAGATCCAAGCTGCTACCAAGAGGAGATGGACCCTACACTGTCCTTGAAAGGATAAACAACAATGCTTATGTTTTGGATTTGCCTAACACCTATGGTGTGAGTGCTACTTTTAATGTTGCTGACTTAACTCCTTTCTATGATGATGATTTTGTAGAGACAGATTCGAGGACGAATCCTTCTCAAGAAGAGGGGAATGATGAACCCCCGGTGCCCTGGACCCGACCAGACCTGCCCTTTACCCGGAGCCAAGTCAAAACCTTCAAGACAAAGGTCACCGCCTATATAGGAGATTGGAGTCGAGCCAAGCATGAAGAACTGGATCAGAGGTTCATCAGAGAAGGATGCACCGTGCTGACCCTTGATGACCGACAGAAACCCCATGAGGAAGACAAATGCCCAAGGGACACTGCCCGGGCCCCGGCGGATACGGCCAACCAGCCCCTGCCTCGGCTAACCCTGCTCCACACTCAGAACCTGGCGGACAAGTTGAAGCCAGAAGACTCAGGAGGTCAAAAGACTTGGGAGGAACCTCACTTGTCCGAGGAAATGACCAGCAGGAAGCCAGAACCGCCCGGCATCACCGAAACCCTAGCATCGGGTCCGGAGCACTTGATGCCGAACCGGTCACCAGCACCGAAGGACGCCACCCGACCGCCCGGTCACCCGGAACCCGCGGTAATTACAGGAATGCCACCGCGCGGGTTCCGGGCACTCTTCCTAGCCGCGTCCGGAGTCCAGCCCGCGCCCGGAGGGTTTTCCTAAGCCCGATCGGACACGGACACCCGGCGTGCCCTAATCCGCCCGGATTAGGGTTTTGTGCAATTTTTGCCGGTTTTAGAATTTCACTCTCGGACAACTTTGTGTATTTTAATATTTTCTTCGGCCTATCTTTTAGGATTATTTTAGTCTTACCTTATTAGAGTTGGAGACGGCTTAGGCCACCCTTGTGCTATAAATAGAGGCCTCGACCATCATTGTAAGACACGTTAAGTCATAATTGAAATTTCAGAACTTTGTTCTTTTTCCTTCAAGTCTTTGCTCGTTGTTGCTTAGCTTAAGGTTTGGTTTATCATCAAAGGTTATCACCCTTTGTTTGTGGCACCAATTCGACTGAATACCTTGGGGTTCCTAAGTCTATACTTAGTGGATTTCAAGTATTCCCCGCGGTTTCAAAAGTTAGGATTCGTGAAGCTGGTAATATAGTTTTGGGTGTTGAGTCGATCCCTTCATTGAGGAGCGGTTCGCATCACTTCTGTCCTGAAATCTACCGCCACCTTCTGTCTAACCTCAGCCTCGATTTTCGCCCCGCTCGTTGGGTTCTCACCCTCGTAGACGCGCCTGGCACGTGACAAGGTTCCCCGGAGAGCGCCCCAGAATGGGTCCACCACCACCGTCGGGGATCCGTGCTCTTCCCTCAGGTATGTCTTCCTCTCCGGCGTCGGGGCTTGCGGCGAGTTGATTCCGGCCCGGGAATGTTCCCCGTACCTTCCCTCGACGAGTTCCTTTGTACTCGCAGCCTGATCTGCTATGTCCTATTCGTCCACACGTATAACATAATCCCGCCGGCAATTTCTCGTACTTGTAGTTCACCCATTCGGCGTCCTCTTCTTCTGATGCCCAAAAGCCGTACGGGACGGGTTGGCTTAGATCTATGGCAACCCTAGCTTTGAGAAACTTGACCCAAGAGGTGGGTTCAATCCGTTCTCCTCTATCTCCACTACTTCGGGAAATTGGGCTCTTAGGATTGCCTCGAGGTCTTCTTCCGTGCGCCAAGAGAGGGGTAGGTCGTGCACTTGAACCCAGATGTCGCACCTGGAGAAATCAGTCTTTGCTGGTCGTCCCTTCAGATCCCACCTTTTCAGCACCAAGAGGGTTTCAGAAAGTTTCCACGGACGCCCCTTCCAAGCCTTGTCCAGCGCCTGCTTGTTCGGGAACTTGAACACAAAAGTGTTTGTCGCCGCTTCGTTCACCTCGATCCGTTGTGCATCCGGCCACGTTGTCACCAAGATGCTTTTCATTGCTTGCTGGGTAAATCTCCTGGAGGCAATCATCTTGCCGACCAACATTTGGAGCTCCCCTGACCCTCTGTTCCTCGGCTGCCTAGTGACAACAGGCTCTTCACAGCTCCAGGCTTGAGTTTTTGCAACTAGCTCTGTTAGGTCCATTTCTCGGTGATGGGGAAACTTGATTGCACAGCTCAAAGTTTTTGCTCTGTTTCTAGATCTCACAGGAGGCTCGAGAGTAAACTCCCCTGTTCCTTCCTACTCTATAAGTAAGATGCATCCCTCTCTTCTGGTCTTAACTCCCCTTGCCAGCCTGGTTCTCTGCATTGGATTTAATTTGATGAGACTTCTCACCTTCGTCTCTTGCCTTCCCTCAGTCCTCTGTTTTCCTTCCTTTCTCATGAACCGTCTCCCCTTGTAGAGTGTTTTCATAGTATTCTGCTCTCCTCTTCCTTTTCCCAAAAGGGTCTTCATAGGCGTAAGGAAGACTCTGGGGGTTGAACCAACCATAACTCCACCCCCTTTCCTTCTTTTTTTGCATTTAATCCTCCCCTGTGCTTTCCGAAAGCCCCTTCGCCATTCCCTTTGTTGTGTATCCAATTTATTGCCGTTGCAGGTGATAGGTTTGATGTTCTTGCATTTATTCCCCTTTGCATGATGTGACTTCCTCTTTGCTGTTTGGTCAGAGTTGGGTTGTTTGAAAATCCCTCTGTGTATTGATCCATTGCGGATCGGTGCTGATTCATCAAGAATCTCAATAAGGCATTTTGCCTTTGGTTTCCTAGAGAGAGGCGAGAGAAAAGTCTCTCTCATCATCGAAAAAATCTCTAATCGTGTTTGTTTAAAAGACTCTTTATAGATGTTTTTATATATGTGTAAGCCATGGAACTAAGTATGTTATCAACTATTTGTTGTGGGTCTTTGATTTGTTTATTTTTCACAAACGATTGGTAAAGAAAAATTAAATTAAATAACTATCAAAAGGATGAAATCTTTTGATAGGTTGGGTTTGGTGTAGCTTTAAAAAGTACCAGTATGATGATTAAATTTATTTTAACTTTTTAATTTTTATCTCCGCATTCTAAATGGTATGCAACTTAAATGGAAAATGTGAAATTTCTAGACATATTAGTTAGGGGTCATTCACTTGGGTGATTTGGAGCCCAAATGTCTGATCTAGAGATTTGGCTGAAATCACTTGACCATGTTTGGTATCCATGGATTGTCATTGATTTTAAAGCCAAGGATTCTTGAATCAATGTATTCTAACAATCCTTGGTTTTTCTGTTAATTATTTTTTACCAAATACACGCCTTTGATGGATAGAAATTTATGCTACCATGTATTCGACAATCTTACCTACCTAGTTAAGATTTGAAGAATCTCACCTCACACTTACACTGTTTTAAATTGAAGAATCCTTAGTAAACTTAAAATCAACTTATATCAAACAATTTATTGTTACAATACATTCATCCCACAATCCTAAGATTTAAAATACATGAATTTTAACCAATTACATGTATTTGAGAATCCATCTACCAAACATGGGGTTATTTTGCAAGTGTAGTTGGAGATTTGAGGGGATTGGGAATTTCGAGGTGGACCTCTAGAGATTTGTGGAGTTTTCTGAACTTTCTCATAAAGTTTGAGGGATTGTGTTACAGTTTTACATAAATGCCCCAACTAACTTCTCTGTATCATTAGAATGAGGGTATGTTAGTCTTTACAATATGGATACATAATTCATTTTTTAAGGGGTTGTTTGGGTTAGACATTTGGGAGGAGGTGATTTCAAATACCTAGAGATTTGAAATACCATGAGAATTGGGAAGCCCTTGTCATTTGAAAAATAGATTGTCTGGTTGAGTGATTTGAGAGATTATTAAGGTAAGATATTCAGAAAATTAAAAATTACATTCATATTAGAAATGACCAAAATATCCTTCATTAAAATTGTGAATAGGTGAATTAGTTGAGGGCAACTAGTAAATTTACCTCAAATCTCTCCGAAACTCCACAAATCTCTACTTTTTTGTGGTGATTTTAAAATCACTCTCAAATCTCTATGGGCCCACCTAAGAGATTTAAAATCTCTCCCAATCTCCCTACAATTTTGTGGCCCGAACAAGTGATTTTATTGAAATCTCTAGGGAAGATATTTTAGCTCCAAATCACCTAAAATCTCCACCCAAATCTCTTATACAAACAACCCCTAAGTTTCAGAAATCTCTACCCCTCCAAATCACCCAAGTAGACATCACTATTTTCAAATAACTAAGGAACCCAAATCTCCAAATATTTAAAATTTCTAGAGATTTGAACTCACCTAAAACCAAATTACCAAAGTGAATGAACTATTAGTTTTAATACTGAATAGTCAGTGATATACCTTTTATTCAGATTTCACATGAATTATATATATAGATTCAATAGAGAAAGGAATAAATAACTAGCTAACATAAATAATATATTTAGGTACAATACACCCTTCTCCTCTATTTTCCCTTCATGATTTTTTAAGTCATTAAGTTAAAAACTTATTGACTTCAGCTAAAATGCAGCTAAAATTCTAATGACCATCATATTAATATGATAGTGAAATAGATGATAGGAAATAAAAAACTAATAAGTCCATAACCCTCCCCAAATTGTTGACAATCGTGTTTCTAGTTATGAGCATTGGTGCCAATTTTCTCTCCCTTTCCTTCTGTTATGACACGAACATAAATGAATCCATTATACACAAACACTCCTATACAATCTGAAATAAAGAGACACAATAAATTAACGTGATTCAGATAAAATGTTTCTCCTATTCCATGGGCAACAACCAACACACAAATCCACTATCTTGAGTAATTACAAATAGTAGTAAGTGGACACACACTCTCCTATCCCCATAAGAGTTTCTCTCAACTCACAAATATCTAAGATGACTCAAACTCACTCTCAAATGGATGATGCGATTGTTGTTTTACATCATCCTACCAAAGCCTTTTATAGGCACACACTACACTCATTAGATGAATACATTCAATTCACCTAAGAAACTCAGCCACTCATACATGGAAACACACAAATGCATTTCTCCAAGTTCACTCTTGGAGAATGTGCTCCATGTACGGTGTACCTAATAAATGCTTAGTACTGCATTCACAACCACCAATACATGAACCAAACTCCGATTCATGTATTCATGTGTACCTAATAAATGCTTAGTGCATTCATAACCACCAATACATGAATCAAACTTTGATTCATCAATTGAATTAATTTTAGTTCACTTTAACAATCTCCCTCCCTCTCTATCTCCCTCTGCGCACATTGATCATTTACATTCATATTTTCCTTATGCTTCAATATGGATGAAAATAACACTTACCGATAACTATAGTCTTTTAACTTTACACTCCGCTCATTAGATGAATACATTAAATTCACCTAAGAAACTTAGCCACTCATACATGGAAACACACAAATGCATTTCTCCAAGTTCACTCTTGGAGAATGTGCTCCAGGTACGGTGTGCCTAATAAATGCTTAGTACTACATCCACAACCACCAATACATGAACCAAACTTCGATTCATGTATTCATGTGTACCTAATAAATACTAGTGCATTCATAACCACCAATACATGAATCAAACTTTGATTCATGTATTGAATTAATTTCAGTTTACTTTAACAATCTCCCTCCCTCCCTCTACGCACATTGATCATTTACATTCATATTTTCCTTATGCTTCAATATGGAAGAAAATAACTCTTAAAATGACAAGAGCTACCGATAACTATAGTCTTTTAACTTTATATAGCTTGGCTCTATCGTCAAGGATGGTTCCAAAAAAATTCACCAACGAGCCAATGACATTATTGTGTTTCATAGCTTAACAAAGGTCTTAGCCCACCTAACTCTTTATCACCATACTCGGTCGCCATCACCCATCAATCTTTGTCACCCACATGGCGTTAAATTGGTACCATTATTATAATTATTTGTCACAGTTCTAGGGGCCGTTTGGTTGTTGGAGTACCCAATTTCCGGCCCATTGGGAATTGTTCCAAATAATTGCACTACAATTTTCAGTGGACCGGGAATTAAAACCCTATTCTCAGACTCAATTCCATCAACCAAACCATCCCTAACAGTTTGTCAATATTAATAAGACATTGGGGCATCATCAAGTTTTAAATTAGTACCAACAACTTGAATTCACTATTTTGTTTTACTAGCATCATGAAGTTTTAAATTAGTACCATCAAGTATATACTAGTATAACACAGGGCCGGCCCTGAGGGTGTGCTGGCCGGCCCTCCGGCACAGGACCAAAATATCGGGGGCCTCAAAATTTTCGGGTTAAGTAAAAACACCTAAAATATACATTATAAATAAAATGTGCAAAAACTAAATATAAATGTTGATGTGGTCTAGTGGGTGGAGCTTTTGTTTTATTCCAAGTGGTCATGAGTTCAATCCTCATCTTTGACAAAATCAAACTAAGTTTTTTTTGTTCTTTTCAGCATTGTTTGTTTTTTCGAAGTCGTCTTTCTATTTTTACTATCATTGTTTTCAAAAAAATTATTATTAAATATATAAATATGATATGATATTAAGTTATACTTCATATATTATTTTACTTTTTAAAATTTTTAGTTGTTAATAGATTTTATATAGTCTTGGAATGACATTGGGTAAGTCAAGGTGGACACAAGGTCGCACGTGTAGACCATCATAAATGGTATTATTATTGTCTCAAACCAATCAGTATATCCGCCCAAACAAGTCAAGTTAATGTAACCCAAATAATTTGGGTTTAAATTATCATTTTATAGGGCCAAATAATAAATTTCGAACAGGGCCTCCGAAATTCACGGGACGGCCCTGGTATAACATGAGTGGTAACAAGTGTAATACTAGTATTGTACTAGTAAAGCTTCAATAAGTCTTCTTCTATGATCTCAAGTTTTTTAGTTCTCAACATCATTCTCTTAGTCAACAATCCTATTATCAAGTTTCAATAAACAAGTTATATTATCTACTTCTTCCTTTGTTTGTGGATCACCACAACCTCTCTTCCTCTATTTTTCGACCACCGCATCCACCATCTCCTCTATTGTCACACCCTCTCCGCTACTGCAACCCCTCTCCACCACTGCAACCACCATCCTCTGTCGCTACAACCCCTCTCCGCCGCCGCAACCCCCTCTCCGCCACAGCAACCCCTCTTCATCGTCGGTCTCCCCTAATATTTGTGTTTCTTGTTTGAAGAAATTGAAAATCTGGATTTCTGGGTTTGAATAAGAAGAAGAAGAATAGGAAGAGGATTTCTAGGATTGAAGAAGAAGGGGATTTCTGATTACCCGCAGACCAACAAGAAGAAGAGAGGAAGGAGGTTAGTAGGAAGGGATATGGTTATGGATATTTTAGTCATTTCAAGCTGCTTAAGTTTCAATTCCAAGCTATCAATTATGTAGGAAAACAAGGAATACAATTCAGATTTGTGCGGATTTTAATTTCCCTGAATTTGCATAATTGCAATGAGATTTGGCTATTAAGCAGGAAAACGAGGCCGTGATATATTAATTTCATATCATATAAAATTTTTCACAATATTTCTAGTGTGAATGATTTTTTAAAGGAGACATTCAGTGTAGTGGACAGTAGCACAACTTACTAATTACATAAATGACTCATTTTTAATGGCTAATCTGTCTCATTCCAAATGTATCTAACTAATCACAAGCTAGCCTAATACAATAACACACGTGGGAGGCACCAAATTGCTAGAATAAGAAACTTATATCTTGAGCAATGATATATCTATTTTACAATGTTGTAAGAACCGGCCCAACCCAACCAGTTTGATTGATAAAACTGGGAATCGTCCCCCCAAGCCAGTCCAATTCAAGGTAAAAACACAATGGTCTAATAGCCCTGTGTTTTCAGGCCAACTCGGTAAAACCACGAAAAGCGTTTAACCCAGACAAAGAGATTTTGCCAAGTCCAGAGACAAAAAATGAAAAAAAAAATAACAGGGGACAAAGCTTCAACATCGTGTTTTCTGAAATCTCCGGCTTCTCATTAACTAATCCTTAGCCACTACAAAGGAATCTTCATTAACAATAGTCGGGCTCCTACATTGATGGTTCATGTCCACACCCAAATGGCTGAGATGGTAAACTTCCAACAAATTTTGAATTTCCACTACCAACCCTTGTCCCTTGGAGATGCATACCGAGCCAAGTTTGATGTCCCCATTCATGTGCCTCTTTCATATCCAAAAGCCACTTCCAACCCTAAAGTCCAAGCACACATCCCTCTAGTATGGAAATCATACAATCAAGAGTTAAACTCATAAGAAAAAAGCCTTAGTAAAGATTTTCCATAGCAACCAAAAAATACTGGCTGAATTCCAATTTTGAAGGTCAAAAAGAGACCACCATCTCTTTTTGATAAAATTAAATCCTTCTAAACCACCTTAACTTGTTTAGTGACATCCACATTTCAAAGGAAATCATTGCACATTTACTCGATCATGCATGTTGATGACTCTCTAGGGGAGAAAAAAATGCACATACGAAATAAGTCGTACTTTGAAAGATCAAGATGATGAGTTGAAGCCATACCTGTGGAGTCTTCGCATGCCACCCTTGAATTTTTCTACTAATAATCCTAACTAGAGAGGTTCACATCTCTCCAATCCTGAGTTAACAAGCCCCTAACTTGTTAACATATACCACTCGACTTTCATAAAATGAATTCATCTAACTTGATATAGACTCAAAGGAGGAGAATGCATTTGGTGAAGCAACCATGTGAAGGCCTCATGTTGCTCATCACCTATTTTGTGAGATCTTAAGTGAATACATATCTAAAAGATACAAGAGATGATAAAAACATATAAAATGAGTCAACTTTAACTCGTAAGTTGCATTTGGGGGATCTACTACTGTTAGGACACCATTTAGTGTCCTCATATCAGGACACACCTTATAACCGTAGGATTAGAAAGTAGATCTAATGGACTAAATTAAAAATGGACAAAATAGTCATTTGGAACCGTATATATAATAAATAATATTAGGATTTTATTAGAAACCCTAAAACAATACAATTAGCATAAAAAAAATTTTGCGTGCTCTCAACTTGAGGAAGCAGCCGCCGTCACACATCCTCAACGCCCTAGCCGCCGAACGCCCTACCTTGCTGTCGCACGTCCTTGCCACGAGTTATTAGGAAGAGACTCATCGTTGGCCGCACTCTTTTGTCGTTGCACGCCCAGATGCCGACCTGACCAGCCGACTTAGGTACACAGTTCACCTTCCTCCTCGAACCGACATACGAAGCTTTGAAATCAAAGTTCCTGAACCGAACCGCCGCCTTGCTCCATCCCTGTCGCCGCACGCCATCTCCATTCTCGTTGCCGCGGGCCCTCGCCAACCGTCGATTCGATTAGTTCCATCGACCACTCTTCTTCTTCTTCGATCCTTCATTTTTCTTTTTGATCAACATCTTTTGTTTACTCTCTTCAGTCAATTAAATTTAGTTGGTTGTTCCGATAACCCTACTTATGATTCTAGTTTGGGAGTTATATCGGAGTCCTGAGAAATAGCATAGTTTGGATTTTTACCCATTTGAATTGTTTATCTTCAGTGATTCGGATTTTGATCTTATTTCATCAGTTTGAATTTATACAGTCTGGATAAATAGCATAGTCCTTGGAGAAATTGTGAGGTTATCTCCGATTACAATTGGAGGAGCTATTGTGTTCTTATTAACCATTTTATCATGGTTGTGATCAGTAGTACTCTTTTTAATGCTTTCTTTTTATTGGGTTTCTAAATTGTGATTAGTAGTGTTCCATATAGTTAATTATGGAACATATATTTAATATTATTATTTTATTTTCAATTTGATTCAAGGTTTATGATTTTCTGTGTTCCGATTTGGTAATAAGGAACAAAATCGATTTTCAACACGTTCCATTACTTTTAAAATGAATCACTGTTCCGAAATAATAAAAAGAGGAACTGTTCCGAAATAATAAAAAGAGGAACTGTTCCGAAATGATAAAAGAGGAATTGATTCGAAACAATTTCCACAAAAAGTGTTAGAACTTAATCTTAAATAAAAACCACCAGAGATACACAACAAAAACAAGAAGAAGTAATAAAAAAGATAATTAATTTAATCATAAATTAAATAGAGCGAAAAAAGGAGCAGAGAGGGAAAAAAATCAGCAATGTAACTGCAAATCCGAAAATTAATAAACAATAATTAAAAATCTGCAATAAATAAAATATTAAAATTACCCTTATGTCCAATTAATATTGACCTTCAGATCTTTAAGATTAAATCTTCTAGTCAAAAGAGGTGTCCTCATATGAGGACACTTTGGGGTGTCCTAATGGTAGATTTTGCCGCATTTGGGAGTGTAACAGGCAAGTTATTAAGAAATATAAAATTTTAAACACATTTAGATGGAGTAACTTTAATTTGAATGGGTGACCTTATAATAACTTACCGTTGCAATTTAAAGCATATCCTTGCGAGTCTCGAGCTCTAATCAGAAATATCTTTCCTCAATAGTGTGTATTCTTCTCAGTAATATCAAAATCCATCCATGTCTATTTTTAATAGTAGTAAGAAAAAATTTAAGTCCCTAGCTAAGCATAGGCATATATGTGACATAATTTAGTTGAATTTCACATCGAAAAGGCATAAGAAAGAAGCTACTAAACATAAATGTTGCTTCAAAATTTTCAACAAGATATTATACGTAGCGTTGTAAGATCTTTAAAGTTATATATGCTCAATTTGATGTTATTTAATTTTCTAACCTTATAGGAAATAAATATTATAATATACCCCATTAATTAATCATGCTAATTTATATTTTTAACCATAGTGCAACATACTTAGTGATCGTTCTTCACGATCATTCATTGACCTATTATCTTTTTCCTTCAACCTTTATGCTTGAATAGTGATACCTAACAATGAAGATGTTATATATAATAAAGCAACGCATGTTACTTGAATGATAGACTCAAATATCAACTCATTGCTTAACGAACCATCAATTTTATAGGTCCTCCTGCACATATGGTTGGACAACAACTACAACAACGGCCCCCCATCAAATCTAAAGTTACCCCGGATGACGATGTGAAAAATCAATTTTTGAATTATCTACGAGTCTCTGCTGAAGTTAATCTCAAAGTAATTTACCCACCTCTCTCATTATACTCATCAATACTATGCTTATATTGTATGATAAATTCTAATTAATCTAACTCTATCTATATGTACATATACAAAAGTACTTAGAAGCTATGGACCCCATTCGCTATATTGGGAAAATCATCACTAAAGATGATCATTATTCGTCGGATATGGGTCCACCAGACATTGGAGGCATAGTCAATTACCTTCCTAACCGGAAGCTTTTTCAGGTTATATTTGTTACAATAATTATTTTTATTATTAATGGGAAATTGTATATTACTTAATTAGTGGGTTAATAAGCTATATATGAGCTAGGAGTCCTTTTATATTTGGGTTCAAAATTTTGCCACCTGAAATTCTCTTTTATTTGAGTATGACCATTAAGTTTATATTTTATTTCTCTGATTTTCGTACCAGAAATTTTGATTTGTCCATATGTTGTATAGTTCGTAGTTAGAGAGGGGGGTCCATTGTGATTCATAGATACGTCAGGCTAGAACTGTAGTTATAAAAAAAATTCGTCAAGTGACACTGGTCGTTGATATTTTCGTGTTTTAATGAGTTCATGTAGCCATTTGGATCATGGTATGTTTGAAATTCTACTAAGTTTCATATTGTTTTGTCCTTAATATTTTCAAATCGGCTCATATATATGCCTACTTGCTATGAGTAGGCCAATATCTAGTTTTATTTATTCGTTGTTTGATATATAACTGTATGAAATACATATATACAGGTAGTAAATCAAGATGGCAGCACTGAGACCATTGACATAAACAATCTGATGACGCGTAGGTTCTTCACTAGTTCCGCGAGGATAGACCAAGATGACATCAAGTTTGATCCTGCGTAAGTGGATTTTTTAAACATGATTAGTTAGATTGTGGAACGTCATACATGTCAATATTAATGTTAATGATGTTACGTACGTAATAATGACGTGTTATACATGTATATATGTATGTACAAGGCTGGCATTATGGAGTAGAGGTGTTATTGACCAGAACGAGGATTATCAGCAAGAGGAAAGTGTTATGGATCAGAATGAGGATTATCTGCAGGACGAAGTGGAGTTTAAATTTTCAGGAACGGGAGGTCATATAGAATCAACGTCTTCTTCTCAACTACGAGACAAAGGGAAGGGTGGTGTTATTGCATCAGCTTATTCTTCTTCTCGACCTCAAGAACAACGAAAAGGCGCGAATAGGATTCGCGCTCCTAATTACCCTTTACCTACGTCTCGTGCATCTATAAACAAACGTAAGTTGAGCAAGAATACCAGAAAGCATACCAAGCCCAGGAAGCCGAGGGCTAAGCAGGAGGATCCTTCCACCTGCCTACCTCTTGCATTTCATGAGACCAAAGCCGATGCTTATTATTGGTATAGTGACTAACAAGCTAGATCCAAGCTATTTATGGAAGGACCATGAGTTTGATTGATGCAATATTGGCTAGTTCATAAAACATTATTCTCGAATTTTAAACTATCTTTATCGATTCTATCGTTTGGCGGCTGAAACATTGATTAACTACCTTTTGATAATTTATCCATGCTATTGAAGACTTTATATGATGATTCTAATTTTTGGGACCTATGAATTTTTTGCACTTATTGTTTGGCTTTATTTCGTGTTAATTGTTTCCCAATTTTTTGTGGAAATTACAGTGTCAACTACTTTATTTTGTTGTATCTTTCTCACAGGAATTTCACCTTGAAAACGAGTAAACTAGTAGCCTTACCTAATTAGTCATTGGTGGGAAATGATTTGTTTGTCTTGTATGGATAAAATGAAAGAATTCAAACTTGTTATCTTGTTAGTATTTTGTGAGCGTAGAGTGAAAAATGACAATTATGCATGTCTCATAAACATTCTACATGTCACATGATAGCCTTTTAGGTTGTAGCATCTAATAGTTGTAGTATTTGGCTATCTAAAAACGTGGGCTTTTCACTAAAATAAATAAAAAAAATTAACTATTAACCTAAATAAATACGTTTCAAAACTATTTATTTGTATAAATATAATCGCCCCAGACATAGGCGATATCGCCCCAGGCCTAGGCGATATCGCCCCAGCACCGAGGATTGCTGGTCAAACCGATTCTAAACTGCCCAACCAACCGAGTAAATGCTGTCTGGCTGGACACATGGCAATCTCGCCCCAGCCATAGGCGATCTCGCCCCAGCCACAGGCGATATCGCCTAGGATACGGGCGATCTCGCCTAAGGGTTGGAGACCGGGCAATCTCGCCCCAACCCCTATAAATACCCCATTTTTCAACTCATTCTCCCACAGTACTCGGTAACCCCCTAAGGCAAAGGTAAGTCTCATTTCTCCTTTTTTTTAAATTACATTATTTAGTTTAGGGTTTTAGGTTAGAGAATTAGTTTAGGGTTTTAGGTTAGAGAATTAGTTTAGGGTTTTAGGTTAGAGAATTAGTTTACGGTTTTAGGTTAGAGAATTAGTTTAGGGTTTTAGGTTGGAGAATTAGTGTAGGGTTTTATGGTAGATATTTTTTTCCAAAGTGATTTATTAACACTGTCATATTGACGTTGTAGGATTTTTATAAAACGGAGAGGACCTTTTCTCGCACCATTACACAAGGTACGTAGTACATACATTATTTATTGTTCTTATGTCATTGTGAACCATGTCATTATTTATGGATAGTTTAGAGAATTAGTATGATGTTGAGGTTAGCGAATTAGTATAATATTGAGGTTAGAGAACTAGTATACTTTTGAGAAACAGAATTAGTATAAAATAGTTTTTCTAACAACTCGTGCACCAGAGATGGCTATCCCTGCCGACATACACTCCCTATAATGGCTATCCCATCCCACAGAGAGGTCACAGTACAGGGTTGGATGATGTCGATTACGGCGGTCTCGCGCACCATGATGTGGGATACGCACCTCCACCCTACTATGTGTGGAACGAGGATTTCGCTGACGGGCGGACGTACAGTTTTGATGACCCTCCTCAGTACCAGGCTTCGGCGCCTCAGTACCAGCCGACGGCACCTCATTACCAGCATGCAGGACACCCAGGTGCGTCGAGTAGCCAGCCGTATGGGCCCACCAGCCAGCACGTTGATCAGAGCCATCCGGTCGGCTCCCAGGGTTTCTCGGAGGACAGTGGGTTCGAGGATTGGGCCCATCGACCTGATTTCGTACCGCAGTCCACCCAGACACCACCGTACACTCACATGTTACGTGATCGGACTACATTGCGTCCACCGGATTGCTACACGGACGAGCAGCGACAGAGACGCCAGAGGGGTCGGAGGCATTGACACTCACATTTGTAGTTTTTCGTTTCTGGATTTATGTTATGGTTTACTGTTTGTATTTGTCGTACTATGGTGATCGATTGTACTTGTTTCGGTTGTTGTAGTATTCATTTGTCGTACTATTGTGATCGATTTGCACTTTCACTTTCGATCTTGTTGTGGATGGAACACTGCGCCACATTTTATTATAACAAACTTCACTACGAAAATTACATGTGGATGGATCTTGTTGTGTGGGATCCAGTCTTTAGGACCCAGTATTGGTTGGAATGACTGAGCATACACTAGCTGGGTCTTCGATACCAGATAGAAGGGGCTGACGTAGTTGTGCCAGTTAGCACCAGCAAATGTGCAACAAGCTACAGCATGGGAGCACGGTACCTTGTACCCCTGGAACTTCCCGCATGTGCAAGTCCCCTTACGATTCGACTGCCTATCGAACCGAACAACGTAGCTATTATTACCGCTACGGTTTTGATTGTTTGGACCAGACTTAACCTCGTAAACCCCGTTAGCCGCATCGTATGGCAGCACGTAGTGTCTGACGGAACTTGACGTAGATTCTTCGGTTAATTTCTGACAGTACTTCGTATACGCGTTCCCTTCTGCCAACATTCCCTGGTATTCCCCACGGCGCCTATGCCAATACTTGACCATACGATGGAATGTGTGCTCGATCACAGAAGACATGGGCAAACGTCGCACGCCCTTAAGTACTCCGTTCACGCATTCTTGCGCGTTGGTCGTCATGGTTCCCCACCGAGCACCGCCTCCCTCAGTGTTGTCATAGGCCAAGCTCCATAAGGGTAGTTCCTCATTCACCCATTTTGGCTCCCGTACGTTTTGTTCATCATGGATCGCCAACCATTCTGCCTTCTTTGCCTCAAACTTCCGCACATTCCCTTCTATTCCTGCGGGTAGCGATGAAGACTTCTATGAACATCTAGTTTGTATGAGAATATTATATTAGTTAAGTTCAAATATACACCGTAAACAAGTTGACAAATACCTAAGTTCCAAAGGCGAGATTTTAAAGTTTGGTTGCGGTGTTTCTTGTTGAAGTTGCTTACGTAATGGCGTAGACACCACCTCCATACCCACCCTCGATCAATGTTGCGCATTGCCGCTGCTATCCCCTTGTGTCGATCACTGATGATTGTGATGTTGGCCCGATTGGTCACATGTCTCTGTAGATTCTCCATGAACCACTTCCAATTATCGTGATCCTCTTGGTCAACTATGGCGTACGCCAATTGAACAATCCGATGTTGCCCATCGAATGTACTAGCCATCAACAACACTTGCTTGTACTTGCCCGTGAGGAATGTGCCGTCAATGATCATGACCCCAGCGCAGTGCTTGAAGGCTTCTATGCATGGGCCAAACGCCCAAAACACACTCTTGAACATCCTACTGTTACCCGCCGGGTTGGTTCTGATCTCGTACCGTGTCCCGGGGTTCGTGAGACGAATAGCATTCAGGATTGTCTCAATGTTGTTGTATGATGCCACCCAGTCTCCGTACAGCTTCTCGACAGCACGTTGCTTGCCAAACCATGCCTTCCGGTACGATATTTTGCGGTGGTACTTCTCCAGAATGCAATCAATAACTGTCTCAACCTTCAACCCCGGCTCTCTGCGCACAATGTGCATGATTGCATCTGAGATCAGCGTGACATCGAGCTGTGGGTGGGGCCCTAGTATCGTTGACCGGTCACAACTGTGGCCGTTGTTGAGTTGTCGTATTATCCAGAATCCATATCTGTTGCTAAGTGTAGAACGCATCCTCCACGGACACGTCGGGTCGATGCACTTGATGGCCCATTCCTTCGGGTTGGAAGTGATTACCCTGTACTTATAGTTGCGGATGACTGCTTGGCTCTTCGTTAGGGAGACCAGTTGACCTTTGGTAGAGAATGTCTGACCCAAGAAAAATTCCATCTCCACCGACCAGTACGCCTTCGCTGGGATCTGGAAGCGCCTGTCCATGGAGTAGGTGTTGGAGATTGTCATAATGTCGTCACAGTCGTCACCCTCGCTCGTGGCATGTTCCAGTGGCACATGAACTTCCACGCTATTTGCTGTGGCTCCCCCTTCTTCATCGTCGTCTTCCTCGTCGGTTTGGCCAATGTCATCGTCGACGTTTGGATTCCCTTCGTCCGCCGAGCAATGGCTCCTTTCATCTCCAGAATCGTCAGTGCTGACATATTCATCTCGCGCCAACCCCTCTTGGTCAACCTCCTCCTCCTCCGGACCGATATGACTGGTCGCCATGTATTCCCCATCATACGTTTGGATCTGCTCTGCCATCTGATTTGGAATGACCCCCGAGAAATCGGCGAACTGAGACGGCTCCTCTTCCATCAAGGCGTACAACTCGGCAACTTCGAAAAATGGGTTGACGCGAACTAAGTCGTATATGACTTGTACGCCGTTGTCGTCCGATATCGGCCTAGAAACGAAATGCGACAGATTTCCCTCAGAACTGTATATCGGCATTCTCCAGACAAATGACTGGATTATCTGATCCGCTCCAAGACCCATTTTCCGCCGAAACACGGTAACCACACTATCATAGGTCGCTCGCTTGGTCATCTTCAGACGGACATTATTTCCCCCTTCGTAGGATAAGCCGGTCCAATCCTGAACGATACGGCCCCCCCAGAAAACTTGGATTCGAAATTCTCGTGACAAAGTGTAGTCGGCCATTTTAGAATGTTAGTTCGTTCGATTTGGTGACTAACCCCCGAAACTAACAAGGAATTTATAGGGTGCTTAGTGATCCAAGATGTAGGCGATATCGCCTATGCATTAGGCGATATCGCCCATGCCCTAGGCGATATCGCCTAATTCTTGGCTATTTTCACACCCGTGACTCAACCGAATCTAATCACGAGTCACGGGTGACAATCCTCGGTGCTGGGGCGATATCGCCTAGGCCTGGGGCGATATCGCCTATACCATGGGCGATTATATTTACACAAATAAATAGTTTTGAAACGTATTTATTTAGGTTAATAGTTAATTTTTTTTTATTTATTTTAGTTAAAAGCCCTAAAAACGTAGTTCATTACATGAAATTGTGCATATCAGAGTAGACTCATAAGTAGTTAATACTGTACTTAGTTGGTTCAGTGTATCAAAACATATGATATAGTGCGATATGCATGATTTTAATACTCCAATCATATTTTTTATATATAGATGAATGGTGGACGCTCTAGTACTCTAGGAGTACCAATCCCATCTGCCACATGATACTATTCTATTGGATGTTAAAAAATAGTTTTAATATAAATAACATATTAACTATCTTCAGTTATTTAAAAGTTCCACAAATTTCTTATATTTGAATTAAAATAGCCATATATTCTCGTTTCCACCTAATGTATATGATTTTTAGTGACCGTTATAGTTTGAAAATTCAACACTCTTTTTTTCTCCTAAAAAAATTAACATGCTTTTTCGACTAACCATTTCATTTTAATTCTAGATTAATGGTTTGTTGCCTCACTACTCCTCTTCTCCATCAGCATCCACCATCTCTAGTGTTCCTTCTCCTTCAGCTTCCTTTTTATGTTATAGACCTAGTTTTAACATTGAGTCTCTTAGTAGAGGCCTCTAATTAAACACGAAAGATAGAGTCAATGATATATACTAAAAACCTTAGAAGAATTATGATTCTTAGTTGCAAGAGATACGTCCAAAACAATTCTCTATCAACTCACTATAATCTCTTGAAAAATAGCTTATGCTAGACTTCCTTACACAGAAAATTGATCTCCACATGGAAGAAATCTCTTCCATAAGTGTTTAAGAATGTGTTTATGTTGTCATTCACTTTCTATGTTCAAACATTGTTATAAGCTTGCGTTCAACCGACACCTCCACTACTATGAATGACATTATGTACTAGTCAAGAGGTCTTTAAGGGTTGTGATGAGGCTGAGGTGATTGGAGCAAGATAAATATGAAAGTAGTGAATTAGGTATGATGGAAATATACTCAACTTGCCCAAACTCTAGACTAATGAATTTCCACTTTACTAGTTAAGACCAAGATTAGACACATCCCTAAAAAGCACCTTTTATCCCCAACTAACCAACTTTGATTCTTGTATTAGTTATCAACGCACTTCACTCAGGTGTCGAGCCGGCCTAGCTCTTATTTCATCACGTTTCAAGTTTTACTCTATTTTTTCTCTTTTCTAACTTTTCAAACGCTATTTTTGTGTTAATTTTTATTAATTTTCTCTTTTCCTCAACTTTGGGGATCAACAAGCAAATGAGTGATTTTCAGATCTTTATTCATAGCTAGATAACAGTTTGTCTCAACTTTTGGAAATAGAATAAGTCAAGCTTTCATACCATTGTCACGCGGGATCAAAGGGAGGAAGAAAGAACATGGAAAATGGCTTATAAGATGTGTAATTGAAAAAATAGGCCATGGCTTAACAAGGTTAAACCTAGTGGGAAACTTGATGTCGGGGGATTCTATGGATGTGAGTGAGTGTAAACTAGGTGCCTCTATCGTCTTAGACCTAGTGCCATCATGTAGTCTCGGCAAGGTCTTGTGCAAGTTCTAAAATTGTTTGCAATAGAGAAAGTTCTTTCAAGAGGTAGTATCCTCATAAAGAAATTATTTGTTAAGTTTGATATCCGATGACTCAAAACACACAATTAGCTACTAGTAGGTTTTGTTAATAGAAAATTTTCACAATTCAAACAATGGGGTGATATTAAATTTTATGATGTCCTAAATCTCCCTATCAATAAGTTATTCCAAGAGGTAGTAGTAACTCAAGTGAAATGGACTTCATAAATCATCCAGGGTCTATCAAGTCTAATCATGCAAAAAGGTTTTAGGGCTTAGTCACATGTAATAGAGGAATAAGGCACAAAATGGACATGCATAGAATGAGAGCAATATGACAATCACATCCCCAAAAAGAGAACTCCCACCCTAGACTTAGACAGGATTGTGTTCTTACATGACTAAAGGTGGTAGTGTGGTACGGAATACTCGACTGATGACACTCGATTTTACGTGTTTATCAACCTCATTTAAGCTACATTTCCTTGCTTGAATCTCGGGTTTTAGGGTGATTTATCATGTTTTCACCTAAATGCTCTAATTCATGCCGTTTTGGTTACTTTGGCCCATTATGGGTCTATTTGATGGTTTTCTAGTGCTTTTGAGAATGCACAGTTTTTTTCCGTCAAATACATAGCCACGGACGAGCTCGGCAAGAAAAGGAACCTCAAGGGATGGCCCGAGATCAATCCATAAATCACTGCCTGACTGTACACAAAGTTTTCGGTGAAAAGTCTGAAGTCTTCGTTGAAAACTATGCACGAAATTCACAGACGAAGACAGTAGAATCCAGCCAAAGTGTCACCTGAAGTTTTCGGCGAAAATTTTGAAGTCTTCGCCGAAAACTAGCTCATTTTTCGGCTGGAATCCTAAACCCTATAAATACTAAACCGGCGGCCACATTCGAGAGACACCTATTCCGTGGATTAAATTCCAGACTTTAAAGTTCGAGAGAAAGTTCGAGGAGCCGGGAAGAGATCGTGATGCCATCCTTCCATCTCGGAGAACTCGGTGCTAGGAGTTGAAGATCCAAGAGATTGAAGCTTCACAGATTCGTCTGAAATTAGGTTTTACAGTTCTTCTCTGTTCTTCCTAGTTAAGGATGTATTGTTTGTTTGTCTTTGATTCTTTTGTTTTGAATATGAGTAGCTAAACTCGTAGAGCTTAGATTAGATGAACCCTAAGTGACCCAGGGCTTTAAAGCGGTCACGGATCGGCGGTAATTAAATCCAGTTTCAATCAGTTTCTTTTGCATGTTTGGTTTGTTCATTAGTTGCTTTTGTGCTTCTTTTCTAGCTTGATCACCTAGTTTAGATTCTAGTTAAGCTGAGGATAGTAGCGAACGTTCGCCTCACTTTAAAACACTAAATCAACAGTTAACCTATTTATTGGAACAATTTCTCTTTGTAGCAACCAGTTAGGGTTAATTCGATTCAAGAGTAACTCATTAATCACTAGTAATCGCGCCAGTTAGTTTTCTGTCGCAGAAGCGAACGCACGGGCGGTCAATTAATCTTGGGAGTTTGATCGGTGATGAACGGTTGTAGAGCGGTCAATCAAATAACTACCAAGCTGGAAAGCTAAGCAGATCGTATTCCAAGGGTCTTCTTTAATTGTCTACTCAAATATAAAGGCAAGTTATTCAAGTTTAAACACTTTGTGCGTGGTGAGAATTCCACGACTTCTAATTCTAAGAAATGCACATAAATTAAAAATTAAAACTGAAAATAGATTGAAAGATTGGTTGATTAAACAAAGATGACAGACAAGCTTAGACTTTGAATCCCCCTTCGTTCACCAGAGCATTGGAAATCAACAGATCAGCGGATTTTGATTCTCGTTCAATCAATTCTAAGACACCACCATAACTCCTTACCCTTAGGTTTAAGACTGGCGAACGTTCGCTCTATCCGATCTAGCTACCAAGATTAATTAGCCGCCCGGGTACGGTTGCCTCTCGCAACGACTTAACTTAACTGGAGCAATTACTAACGATTTATGAGTTACTCTTGCAGTGGATTAACCCTAACTGGTTTCTACGAAAGGCACATTCCAATGATCAGGTTAATTGTTCGAATTGATGTTTTAAAGTAAGGCGAGCGTTCGCTTCTATCCTTAACTTAACAAGAATCTAATCTAGGTGATCAATCCAGACAAGAAACATGAACAATGAAGAACAAATCAAACATGAAAGAGAAACTGATTGAACTTCGAATCTAATTACCGCCGATCCGTGACCGCTTTAAAGCCCTGGGTCACTTAGGGTTCATCTAATCTAAGCTCTACGAGTTTAGCTACTCGTGTTTTTCACAAAAGAATCAAAGACAAAGATAGAGTTCATCTTGAATAGAGGAAGAACAGAAAAGGATCTGAAAAACCTAATTAAGACGACTCCGGCAGAACATCGATCTCCGGTAAACTGCAATCCTAGCTCCGAGTCTTCGAGATGAAAGGGATGGCATCACGATCTCTTCCTGGCTCTTCGAACTCTAAACTCTACTCCAGAACTCTTGAGAATCCTTGAAGTATTTGGTATTATCAGATATATGATCTGGTGTGTGTTATGATATTTGATTTAGGGCTGCCGGTTAAGTATTTATACTTAACCCTAATACCGCCGGTTTAGCCTAGAATTTTTGCCAAAAATTTGATGGAATTTTCACCGAAAATTCCTTTGTAAATGGGGTGATCGCCGGCTGTTTTCTCCTGTGATTTTCGGACGCCGGGTTCTCGGCGAAAACTTGAAGTTTTCGCCGAAAACTTCTTCTTGAATGCACTGCCGATTTGTTCATGAGTTTTCGCCGAAAACTCCAAGGGATTTTTGCCAAAAACTTCTTTGTAAATGGGAGCAGAATTTGGTTCGACTTGATTGACTCATTGGATCGATTCCGGTGCGATTCCTCGAGGTTCCAACGCCTTAGACACGTCCTTGGCTACTTTATTTGACGGCAAAAACCTGTGCTAACATGAAAACACTAGAAAACCATCAAATAGACCCGAAACGGGCCAAAGTAACACAAATGGCACAAGATAGAGTAGTTGAATGAATATTCGTTATTCTACCCTAAAAACCATGTCTTAAGCAAGGAAATGTCGCTTAAATGAGGCTGATAATCACGTCAAATCGAGTGTCATTAAAATACCCCACACTTAAGCTTTTGCTTGTCCTCAAGCAAACTAAATAGAAACGCTCATTTTCACAAATGATAAGATTTATTAAATTGGAGTTCAATCAAACACAATGAATTATTAGACAAATAATTCCTAGAACAAGAAACCTAACATGCATACTGATCAGCCAAACAACCTGGTCTCACTAATAAACTGCACACGACGAGTAATCGCAACCAATTATGCACGAATTTGACCTGACCGACCAGACTCCTCACATAGGAATTATTTAGTAAAGGGGGAACTCTCACTCTCTGTGTTTAAGGACGTGTTTCTGCTCTCAATCATTTTCTGTTACTGAATTCTGTCATAAGTTTGCAATTCGACCACATCTCCACCACTGTGACAACACGAGTAACTAGTCAAGAAGGACTTCCCTGCTAGGACTGTAACGAATTCTATACTACAAGGGTTTATGATGAGATGGATGATGGGAATGTATGATGATGGCTTTGGTGCGGTGTAGCTTTCGACTAACTTCACTCGAATCTAGCCTATGGCTTCCTACCATCTAACCAGACACGGGTGGAATAGTGAACGCTCGTCCTATGATACCCTCAAGCAACCTAGCACTTATTTTCTTTATACCTTTTTTTTTCTTTTGACTTTTCTTTTAACTTCGTTCTTCCATTTATAGGGAGAGAACGTTTATTGAACTAAAACTTGAAACTTTTCTGATTTTTCTGCTTTTCTTTTTTCGACATTTTCTTTTGTTTTTCTCTTTTTTTTCTTCTTTGTGCCAATTCTTTCTTTTAGTTGCTAGAGGGGTTTACACGTTTGGACATAATAGCTAAGACCACCTGTTTAATGGCTATAGGCAGGTTACCACAAACTGACTTCCGGTAGGTCAATCTAGAACTACAACCACAGGGGATCAACGGGGAATGAAAGAATGGGAAATGGCTGTAATGTATATCGAACCGAAAGAACAGGCCAAGCTCAAGGGTCTACACCTAATGGATTTATCGTTTGGTAGGCTATCTGTCTTAGTAGCTGAATCTAGGTGCCCCTGTCATTCTAGAACTTGTGTCATCGTGTGGTCTCGAGTAGGTCTCATGCAAATTCTAACTCATTCAAGCAAACAGAAAATCACTCAAAAAGAATTGAAATTGCAAGTTACGTGCAATGGATCAAAAGCTCACAGTTGGTTTGCTAGTCGGATTCGGTCATTTTCATGCAATCAAGGCTACAAACTACAAGTGTGATTTTAAAAATTCTGTTCTGACCAGGCAATTTAGCATCAAAGTAAACACGTTGGTTCTCAAGTTCTAGGTTAAGTAGTCTAAGCATCATTATGAAAGATTGAACAATAACTTAACATCAAAAATCAAGAACTGAGTTATTCTAATGCTAGAGAGACTGGACAAAAATCACGAGGCACACAAAAACACAATCAAGGGCAATCAAGTTCATGCAAGGTTCTCTAGCATCCTACCCCACACTTAAATCGGACTGTGTCCTCACAGGACTAAATCTAGAGTTCAGAGTGAAGTAGAAGAACCTGGACCGAGATGGTTGGCGTAGGGGATGAGCACGGATCCTCGGAGCAGAGGCAATCTACCAAAGCGAAGCAATGGGAATCTCCCAACTGCCTGCAAAACAAAAACAAATGAAAGATAAAAAGGAAACTGGAACAAGTGTCCCGGATCCACATAGAAAAAAGTTGGATCGAGATCCAAAAAAAAGAAATAAAAAGAAGGGACAAGGAAAAGGACACCACCCGATCATAGCTGGTCAGGGGCGTCGGGGGGTGGAAGGTGTAGGGCATCGCCGACCTGACGTTGCCACGCCAGCTGTGCCTCATACCGCTCGTCAGAGCGGTGCATGTGTTGCTGCATAATAATCCATCTCGCATCCTGAGCGGTGTTGTCAGTGATGCGCCACCCTGGAGTCGCTCATACAGCTCTCCAACATCCGCGGGATGCGGTCGGTGCTGAGGGTGAGGCGTCTGATATGGATCTGGAATGGGCGGCGGCGACTGGTGTGCATACCCTGCCTGATGATGTGGTGAGGGTGTATGATCATGAAACTCCGGCTCTGACTGGGGCTGCGGCTGCTCAAAATGATCTTCTTCCTCCGACTCTTCCATATGCTGGAGGGGAGGATCTGCTGCTACCTGGGGACTGAGGTCCAGCTCGAGGTCGTACTCGACCGCCAAATCACCTCTGACGGTGTGTATTCTGCGTCGTGGGACGTCTGGGCCATATGCTTGGCTAAGACCGAAAGAGATGATGAGTCGGCCGACAAAGTTGCCTCCCAGGAGTGAGCGAGGTGGCTTCGGCCTCTGAGTCTTCTGGCGGAGTAAGCGTGCAAGCACCCATCCGGGATGAAGAGGATAACTCTCCCAGATGGCGCGATGAAGAAGAAGTTCCTCTCTGCTGATATGGTGGCGGTCCTTCTCTGGAGCAAACAAAAGAGAACGACGACAAACCATGTGAATGAATTTATAGAGAGGGTGAGAGAGGGACTTAACTGAGTTATGCTTCGCGGTACGATCGCCGGGCACTCTAGTCATGTGGCTCCAGAGCGCATCGTACTCCTCTCCGTCGCCATTGTCGTTCTCCCAGCCAAGGTGATGACCCTCGTAGTGCTCGCGGGGGATCCCGAGGTGAGCTGCAAACTCATCATAGGTGAGTGACATGTTCACCCCGCCAAGTTAGAAGGATACCACCTTCCCACGCTGCCTCCTCTTGTGCTCGTCCAGATTGAATGTCGCCCAAAACTCCTGGAGAGCGACGTCTGGGAAGTTAGAGGCTAGCGTGATCAGCTCCAGCAGTCCCGCAGGTATCAATGCATCGAGCACATTCCGGTGCCAGTCCTCATCGTGCTCGAAGGGTGACTCCATAGATAGGGGACGAACATCAGCTCTAGGAACATGCTCGAGCTGCTGGTAGCGCTCGAAGTAGTGCACCGGTAGGCGGGCAACAGTGGCGTGGTACCCGACACGGAAACGGGAAAGCTGGTGGAGGGCCTTGGACGGCTGGTGTGACGGGAGCGGGGGCTCGGGAGCTAGAGCCGGCGTCAAGGCGCGCCTTAGTCCTGCGCTCATGAATGACATTCCTAAAACCAGAAACGAAACCAGATTAATTAACTAAAAACCCACCCCGCACTTAGTAGAAAAACTCAATTTCACAAAGAAACGAGGAAAACCGAGTGGGGGTAAGCAAATTAAGTAACCGGTAATCACGATAAATCACAAATCATGCATATGTCTAGCCGGAATGTTCATAACATAATTAGGGATCAGAAGTCAAACCGACATTCAAAAAGTCAACATCATAGCACATTGAACCCTAATCATGGCAATTACTAGCTCAAGGCGGGAAATGACGGCATAAATATAAACTCAGATGGCAAACACAGTAATATGAACGTGAATGAACACACATCGCAGCCAAAAGAACATAAACAAGTCATGGTCAAACCGACATTTCATAAAAGTCAACACAGCAAAGAATCAATCTTTAAGCACATCAACACACGATCAAATGGTACTAAAATTAAGCACAAAACTCCCTAAGCATGCTAGATCAGTCCAAAGAATTCAGCTAACCTAGTTCACACGAAATCAGTCGGCACGCAAATCGAGGTAAATCGAAAAGTCAACCAAATTCAACCCCGACAAAATTCAGAATTCAACATGTCAAAAGATTCGGAATGAAAAGTTCTACAACTTACCTTGAAGCCATGGGTGCTGAAAATGAATGGAGAAAGAGAAATCGGTGAAAAATCGAAAAAATCTTAGGGTTTGGCTGAACGGGAGCTCTAGAGCTCCGATTCGACGATCTACGGCTCAAACTGATCGGATAAGGAGAGGGAGTAGGTGCGACGGCGGCGGCGTAGGTTGGGCGGCGGCGGCGAAAGTAGACGGCGGCGCGGATTTTTAAACAGGGGGAGGTTTTTGGCTATTTTCGAAAATGAAAGTGAGGGGAGAGAGAGTGTGACCGAGAATTAAAAGGGAAAATTTTTTTGATTTTCACTCAAGTTTTCGGCGAAAATGTGTGCAATTTTTCGCCGAAAACCCAAGGCAAAATGGTCTACCGGTTTTCAAATAAGTTTTTCGCCGAAAACTTCATAGAGTTTTCGCCAAAAAGTTAGTTAAAATCGACCAGAAAACACAGTGGGATTTTCAAAGGAGTTTTCGCCGAAAAATTGGGACAGTTTTCGCCAAAATTTTGACCTGTACGATTGAAAATATTTTCGAAAATCCCGGCAAACTTCAGAAAATCACAATTAAATCCACAAAAATCGGAACAACCTCAAACAACTTGCGATTGAAACTATGACACAAAGACTACACACGAAAAATAAGAAATCATGCAAACTGACACTTTTGGCTCCCCCGAACCGACTCTAAAACACTAAGGTTGACACAAATGAAAAAACTGACTCCAGCCGTGGGTTGCCTCCCACGAAGCGCTCTTTTATTAACGTCCTTGAGCTGGACGATACCTGGACGTATTAGAGACATCCCAACTCAGGTTCTCCTTAATGCTAGCATCGGAGTTCATGAAGTAGAGCTTCGGGGCATCTCCGTTAAGCATAAATTTCTTCCCGTTAGCATGGTAAGAGCTTGGTACGTCCATCGGGAAGGTGATCAGTGATCTTGAACGGACCAAATAGCTCTGTTGAGGGGTCATCCTCTACAAGGAAGACGGTGGAAGGGATGAGAATGATCGGCTTCGTCTTCTCTTTATCCTCCGGCTTTGTATCACCAGGATCGGTGATCGTCGGTATTTCCTTAGGAGATGCTTTTGGCTTCTCCTTCAATACTTGTTCCGGCGCCGGTAGCTCGAACGAATTGGTGGTGCAGCTGGCTCGGATGAAGGTGGTGGCACAACTGGTCTCCAGACCATTTGAGTCTTCGTTTTCTTCTGATTCCTTCTCCGCGACCTGCCAGGTTCCTTGCTCGGTGGTGAAGAAGAGGCTTTCAGTTCCTTCTTCTTTGGCGGCTTCTGAGACAGCAGATTTTGGTTCTGCCTTGTAATCTGTTCAACACCTGCAACAGCAATTGATCTAGGAACACTAGAAGAGATGTCAGTAACGGAGTTGACCGGAGTCAACTCCACAGTTTCAACAGCTAGGCAATGAGATTCTTCATTCAAAGGGGTATATTTCATTCCGTCTTTAAGGCGGAACGTTATCGTGTCCTTACCAACCCTCAAAGTTAAAGAACCATTTGGAACGTTAATTTGCATTCCCAG